>BJCO01464860.1:0-32635 GCA_018326465.1 Flaveria floridana | reverse complement strand
TGATAGTTGCTGAAATACAAACTGAAAGAATAAGGATTGATGAACAAACCATCAGGAGGGCACTTGAGTTAGGTGAGCGAGAGATTGGCCACCCAGATGTGTTCGAAAATGAATACATAGAAAAGGTCTTCCACCTGATGGGCTATGATGGTAATTTCAACAAAGGTGAAAACAAGAAGGGGAGATTATGCAAGGCCTATCAATTCCTGTGTCACACTTATCTGAAGTGCATCTCAAACAGGAAGTCTGGACATGATAGGTTCTCAAGGCACATTTCTTCAGGCATAATAAGGATCTTTGAGGGTAGAACATACAACTACTCAAAGTACATATTCAACTGTCTGTGCGACCAAATTAGAGTGCAAAAGGGTCGACAAGATGTATATGTTCCCTAGGTTTCTACAACTGATAATTAATGCTGAGCTCCCCGGAATAGCAAGAGATGGAGATGTATTTGTACAAGCTCACCTAGGTAGGTCTGTGCTGAACAAGATAAGTGGAAAATAACAAGAGGAAGACATGCCAATGTTTTCCCATATGGTGGATACACATGCGGACCTCCCACAAGAACTGGTGTAGGTAGATCAGCAAGGAGAGTCATCTACAGACTCTGTACAAGCCTCACATTCTCCCCATCAAACACCCATTTCCCAACATCAGTCTCCATCCAGTGTAAACCCCCAACCCATCTCACCTACTCGACATCATCAATCTCCACAACAACTATCATCATCCATACAAAACACTCAGCCCATCTCACCTATCCCACAAGAATCACCACCACAGTCTCAATCAGCCTCTCAATATAATCAGTCAATCTTTCCAATCCAAAATCAATCACCTCTTCATCCACTCACTGAAACACCAAAACATCAGACTCATGAGAGTGCTGATACTGAGCCTATACACATAACTCGGTCTCAGAATTCATTGTACTCTGGTGAGACAGAGTTAATGTCTCAAGCAAGCACCATCCCACTCTCAGTCTCCAACTCACAAAACCTAGTGTTGTCTGATCACACTGAGCCAATAAGTCCAATCCATGATGCTCAGCAACTACATCAACATCAACATCAAGAGCCTGCTGATCAAACAGTTACGACATACTCAAGTTCAGCAAGTGTGGCACCCACTGAAGTAAATACTGATGAGTCTAATGCTGAACATGTAGCAGAAGAAGAAAAAGGGAACTTTGTTGATGTTATTGCCTACCATGATGATGATCTAAGTGACAAGGACATCCCTATGAGCAAAAGTTACCTGGTGGCTGAATACAACAAACTTGTACTCAAATCAAACAAAAGAAAGCAAAGAATACAAGAGTTGAAGGGGGTGATAAAAGAAAATGATGAAGAGCTGATGAAGCAAGAAACAATGCTTAAAAGTCTGAAAGAAGATGCACAAAGCAATACTGAAGTGATCGATGCATTGCTTCAACATGAAGAAGAATTAGTTGAGTCTGTGAGATTTGAGAAAGATGAGAAGGAGAAGATGGCTTTGAAGGTTGAACAGATCACTAACTCTCTCTTAGCAAAATCTGATCTGATGAAGCTGAAAGATGAACAAATTGAGGAGCTAAAGATGAAAATCTATGCTCTGAAGTCAAATGCAGCTCCATCAACACTTCAAACAAAAGAATCTTCTGAGTATATTCAAGGAAGAGGAATGACTTAGTTACTACCCAGAAGCAGGTGACCAATGTTGAAGGTTCCCCAAAGAAACCAAAGCTCTCATCCCCTGAACACACTCCTTCAGTAGAGTTGTCTACTGTGAAGCTATATCTCACAAGGAGAGTGATAATGATGAAGAATAGAATGAGCTAACCAAGATGGACTCTCCAATAGAACAAAAAGGCTCAAAGGCTGATGATCTTCTGATAACAAAAGATATCTTGGAAGAGAGGCCTGAGTCAACCATGTTCATGACTCTTATTAACCATGGGTTTCCCTATGACATAGTTGAAAGGATGAACATTACTGAATTGAAGAATATGCTAAAAGAGTTTGAGTTGGCTAGTTTCATGATCCCCAACTATGATTATGAAGCTTTCACAACCTATCAATCAATTCAGAAGATCAAGAAAGACTTAGGCCATTATGACACATCCAAATTAAGCAAATACAATATGACTTGCTGGCTACAAGGTCATAACTACAAGTCACATGTGCTTAAGGGAGAACAGTTGGTGAGCTGAGAAGAATGATGGAGCATGTTATGAAGGTTGAGCTTAAAACTAGAGTGAGATTCAGAACTGAAGCTCCAAACCCAGCTATAGAGCACCACAACAAAGCTCCTACTGAACCAGTGACTATAGAGAGAAAAGATCAGCATAAAGGAAAAGATAAGCTGGTTAGAGAACCAAGGTAAGTGATATCCGAAAAAGTATGGCCACTAGGAACTACTGTCAGAGAAATCACTGAACAAAAGTCGACCCTGATAGAGCTGATTGATCATCTCATAACTCCCAGTTCTATGAAAGAGAACAGGATTATGGCCTGGAAATATGATCCAGACTGGGATTGTGTAGTTATTAAGAGAACATCTGGAAGAGACCTCTCAACTATGGTAGGTAGACTGAAGACTAAGTTTAGAGATGATGTGCTAACTGAGGCTAAGATAGAAGAAGCTGAGCACAAGCAGAGAATAAAAGGTGTAAAAAGGTTTAAGCCCAATGCCTCCAAATCAATTGATGATGAATTTTTAAAGAGGGTTGGATACAAGAACAGAGAAACAGCAGCCATCAAGACTATTGAGGGAAATCAATACACATATCCTATAACAGAATGGGGATATGTTAAAAAGACTAAGGAACTGGTGCTGCTGAGGAATGCTGACAATAAGAAGGCTGATAGAATCAGGATCTTTGATCCTGTGGAAATCAAACTACTACATCCCAGATACACATCATACCTGCATAACAAATACTTTTCGAAGTTAACTGATGACAAAGCTCAGAATGACTTGTTCCTGATTGTGCATGTAATCCAAGTGATTGACAAACTCCATGCCAAAGCCTACAAAAGGAGAAAACATAATGCTGGATTGCTAAATAGGATAAACTATGAAGAAGTCTCAGAACTAAGGATCTCAGAGCAAGAGAAATAATCAACAACAACAATGTTCTGGAAACTCTTATAACAGAAGAAGATGTTCTGGCTAAGTTATGAAAATCTGAAGAAGATCAGCAAGATGAAGATCAACTACAAGTATGATGATCAGAAGACTACTGTATCATACTTCTACAACAAAATCATCGCAAGGGTGAAGGAGCTTTCAGTTTTGAAGGACTGATTACAAGTATCTAAGCCTAAGGGGGAGTATTGTAAGATCTAGAGAGAATAGGTCTAGATCAATTTGTATAGGCTTAGAACTTTAACCAATTCTTGTAATAAATGATTCTAACTGACTATTAGTATTATGCATTGAGTATATAGGTTAACCCATATATATGTGTTGCTTAATGTGTATGATGACAGGCAAAAACAATATACTTAGTGAATTCTTGTAATTGGCTAAGTATAAGAAACATCTACGGATGAACAATTTTGTTAATCTGTAGATATGTTTCTTACAAGATGACTTCCGTAGTTTGTTTACGGATGAAAATCAGTATTCACTGATGATCTCAAGATGAAGTGAAGACTCCTGCGGAAGTATAAGCTCCTACGGAAGAACAAGAGTTCGTACGGAAGACAAGTTTCCTACAGAAGAACAAGAGTTCCTCCGGAAGACAAGATTCCTACGGAAGACGAAAACACTTGTATGAATTTGACAAGTTCAACAAGTTCAACAAGTCAACAAGTCAATAAGTCAATTTCAAATCCCAAGAGATCCGGTGTTTCCTTAACTGACTTATAATTGCCTATAAATATGCGTCCTAGGTTTCATATCAAGATAGAACACAATAGCAATATTGCGGCAAACACACATCACATCACAAAATCAGACCCTAGCCGCCGTCACATCAACAACACCAATACGTTCGAAGAATCATTGTTCATAGCATTCTTAATTATTCTTTTGTAATCATTTTTCAGTATTAATGAAATACATTTGAATTAATTCTTGTCTGCTTATTTATTACGTATACATAATTGTATTCATTATAACAAGCTTTAATCGTTGATATTATAATTAAAAACAATTAAACAACAGTTAATGATTATTCCGCATTCATTGACGTGTCTTTATTTTAATACTGATAATTTCTTATTGCGATCCCTGGATTCACAGGTATCCTTACGAGGGAAACTTTGAGCTATATGGATATACAGATAGTGATTATGGAGGAAGTTGTCAAGATATAAAATCTACAACGGGTGGTTGTCAATTTCTAGGTCCCCAATTAGTCTCGTCGCAATGCAAGAAACAAACGAATGTCTCTGTTTCAACTGTAGCAGCTGAGTACATAGCTGCTTTAGCAGGATGTTCTCAAATCCTTTGGTTACAAAACCAACTGCTGGATTATGGGTTCAATTTTCTTAAAACACCCATTTATATTGATAACACTGCTATTATGTTCATTACAGCTAATCCAGTCCAACATTCAAAAACAAAACATATCAAGATTCGATATCGTTTTCTCAGAGATAACTCTGAAAAAGTTTAATCATTTTGATTCAAATCACAACTGAAAAACAGTTGGCTGATCTATTTACTAAATCTTTCTTACCAGGACGGTTTGAGTACTTAGTAGAGTCAATTAGTCTTATTAACCACGTGTAAAACTGGTTTCTAAGTTCTTCTTTCAATTCTTTGAATCTTAACATCATCAGAATTCTCCCTTATTGAAAAGGTCATAGTAAGAGAACCTGTCAAAGTTCTTTGCCTGATTGTAGTTTGTGTGTGTATTTTTATTTTCACAGAAAAATCAAATACAAAAGTAGAAAACACAAAATTAAAGATAAAAATATAAAACAAAAACTACAAAAATAGAGTCTTTCTTTGTTAATTCAATTTTAGGAATGAATCTGTTTTTGCAACATGTGAGAAATGATAGTACATTAGTGAGATCAGTTGCATATTTCACTCAATAATAAAGTCTGACATGATTAGATATGATGTGTAGGCAATCTCATGCTATTATACTGAAAAAGTAAATTCTTGTCATTTAACTAAATCATCTATGCATGTATGTGTGTTCATCTGAGTACTTTTAAGTTGTATTATCTTATCAGATTAATTGCTTGTAAAGTTACAACACTTACACCTGATGGTAATATGACTAACCATGAGATCTGTTACAAGCATCATCACACTTCTTTGTTATGAGTCATCATAGACCTGAAGTGCTGAGATATCCTCTGTTGTAAATGATTACAGACCTGGATATTCTCCTTTGATGCAAAAGATTCCAATGTGCATAACCCAGTCAAATGGATGGTTAGAGTTGATCAAATAGTTATCCATGATCATTATCTGCTAAATTAGTAACATGAACTCTGGTTATGCATATATGTCAGGGAATAAGTTGCGAATTTGTGCTTTCTTGCATGTCTTAATGATAGTTGATCTCTCTAAGTATTTGTATGAGTCTCATCATGTCATATATAATTCTACCCTAATCAATCCAAGAATTGAAAAAGTAAGTGAGCTGATTCTTTTGTCAAAAACACTCATTGTCTGTCCTTGGATCTTGTATCTCCTTTGCTTTGAAATCACTGACCTGAAACACACTTGATCAGGATTTATTCACTGTCTCTGACTATTCACACTTTATTTTATTTTAATGTGCTGATCTTAATTGATATGATCTCACTGCAGACAATGATTCTATTGTAAATATTAGATTTTGATTCTGCTTTAATTTTGATTTTGTACATGTTTTATGTGTGCAGACAATTTAACAATGAGAAGTGTGATCTTATTGTGTCAACTTGGGAAACTTCTAAGTTTATAAAACTTAAAAGTTAGGGGGAGTAATAAAAGTAAGAGGTTCTCAGGAAATCAAAATTAAAATATTAAATGGAAAGGATGAAGCTAAATGTTCAAAGTATGTGTGTGTTTGATAATGTAAAATTTTGATAATGACAAAATGAACCTATAAAACTTTTCAACTTGAAAAGCTTCTTGCAAATGTTGTAAATAAGACAAATTTGTTTAACTTTGAGACTAAAATGAAGGGAAATTTAATTTTGAAATTTTAAATTAAAATAAAAGGGTTTAAAATATCAAAAGAAAAAATTGAGGGTCAAAAATATAAATTTTGGGAAAAATTCAAAATTCTGAAAATTGTTTGAATATTAGTATCTGAACAGTGCTACTAAGTCTAAATAGTGTCCAGGTGAAAGATGTGAAAATTATACAAGTGTATTGAAACTCATGCGCTTAAACAGTGGCCATAAGTCTAAGTAGGTGCATGATAAGTTTTCAGAAATATTACAAGTGTTTAGGCGTTTATCATATTCTCATGCGCCTAAACAGTTGTAAAGACGTCTGAGAAAATTGATTAGGTGTTAGGCGTTTCAACATTCTCATGCGCCTACACAGTAGCAAACGTATCAAATGGAAAATTCACCAAGTGTTGGACGTTTCATATATACTCATGCGGATGAACAGTGCAAAAGCGCCTAAACAGTGCCTATGCGACTAAACAGTGCTCATGCGTCTAACCTCAAACGCCTATACAGTGCTCATGCGTCTAGAATTTTCACTTAGTATATACACAACACTTCTCATTTTTTTACTCAATCATAATCCAAAACCCCTGAACTCATACGACACTCATTTCACTCACTATACTCAATCTTTTTGTCTCTTTCAGAAATTTCATAATCGAAAGAGTGTATATGTGATTGAAGAATGTAAGTTCATTGCTAAATTCATTTCATTTCAAGTTACTGATTCATAATCAGTCGGACGTTTCGAGTCTGTTTAGGCGTTTTTAACCCTAAAACTTGAAAAACTTGAATTAGATGCATTAAAATGAAACTAAGAACTTAAATTGATCTTAGATTGTTAATATACACTGAATTTCGAGTAGTTTGATATGTGGAACAGTTGACTTCATGAACCTTGATCAAAGGGTGTTCTTCATCAGTTCGAATGATGAAGATGAACAGTTTAAAATTTTTGAAATTTTTTTAATAAAAAAATTAAAAATTCACAAAAACTTAATTGATAAATAACTTTGATAAAATGATAAGTGAGTTAGTATGTTTTAAAACAATCATACAACAATTTGTAGTTAATATGATTTGGACAGAATTATAAAAATTCTAGAAAATGATTATGTACAAGTTGATGTAAAAACAAAACTAAGTGTTTAAAACATAATAGTTCATTAAAATTTAACTCAAAGTTTGATAAAATCAAATTGTTTCAAATAAGTCAAGGTATCTAAAGTTTGGGTGTTTATTTGTGCAGATGGCTGAGTTAAAATTCGAACCAAAGCATAATGTAGTTGCTTATCTAGATGAAGAAGTTAGAGAAGCAGCTGGTTATGAGGAGATTATTAGATTTGTGCTAAGAACCAAATATGTGTATGCCATGTGTGCTAGACCAGTGATAAATGCAAGATTGATAAAGAGATTCTGGAGAACAGCTGAAATAGAGAGAGATGATGAAGGGAACAAGGTTCTCAGAGCATTCATAACCAATGATAGAATGATTAAGGTCTCTAATCAAGCAATCAGAGTAGCTCTCAGACTTGGAGAGAATGAGCCTCAAGATCTAGAAGAGTATACATTTAATGAATGTAGAGAGGTGTTTATGATGATGGGTCACCCTGACCACTTCCCTAAGAAACAATTCTTCAGGGCTAGGCTGTATAATCATTGGAAATTACTCTGCTACATATTCCAACATTGCATGTCCAAGAGAAGTGCAGGATGGGGCTCATTCCCAGTGGACATTGCATCTCCTATCATTTCCTTAGCCATAAAGAGAAGATTTAACATGGCTAAATGGATTATGAATGGATTCATCTACAATCTAGAGAGAGGAAAAAGGAATAAGTACTTGATGTATCCAAGATTTCTTCAGTTGATCATCAATGAAGATCATCCAGACTTATATGTAGATGGAGTTGAAGGTGATAGACTTGAACTTGAACACATGTCTGAAATTATGTACAAGAGATTGGCTATTATTACTGGAGCTCCAAATGTTCCTTTATTTGATTACATGAGGAATGTTGCTATGGATGAGGTTGATATTCATCAACAACATTTTCATTTAACTGAGGTGGAACCAATAGATCCAAATGATTTGATTAAGGATGTTGTTGAAGCGATCATTGATGAAGATGATGATGAAAGTGATAAAGATGATGATGAAAGTGAGGATGATAATGAAGCTGCTGAAAGCTCATCAGGTGATAGTGATGATGATGGTTCTGATGGTGCAACTAAGGCATATCAAGCTGATAACAATGAAGCTACTGAGTCTGATAATGCTACTGAGGCACATGATGTTATTGAAGAATCTACTGATGAAATGACTCAGGATGAACCAATGACAGAAGCTCAAGATGCTGAAGAAGCTAAGGCTAATATGCAAAATCAAATATTTGTATTGGAGTTCATAGAAGCTATGCTGTCTGAGCCTGTCTTTCAAGGCACATCTCCTATTGAATCTGAAGACATTCTAGTCATTACAGCACAAAATGTATCTATACAGACTGATGATATCATAGATGTTGATGAGACTGAAAAGTTGAAAGAAATCATCATGTCTTAGGAAAAAGAGATAGTTGAGTTGAAAGGAGAAAACTTGAAGCTTAAAGAGGGTATTAAAATGAAGGATGCTGAGATGGTTAGTGTGGTGAATGATAAAACTGAGATCATGAAGACTTTTGATGTTATGATCAGAGATTATGATATAATAGAAGAAAAGTTTAAAAAATTGACTGAAGAAAATGAATTGATGAAAGAAGAGTTTGCAAGATTAAAGGAAACTCAAAAGGTTGATTCACCTGATATTGAGATTGTATCTGAATTAAATCCAATTAACATTGAAAAAACTCCTGCTATAGATAGAGGTAAAAGGAAGCTAGATGAATCAGCTTTACCTGAGTCTTCATCTAAAATTCAAAAGCTATCTGAAGTTTAGGAGGAAGGTGAAAAGTATGTACAAGAAACTATGGAAGCACTGGATGAGATTGATGAAGAATTCAATGATGACTGGTATGATGAGGTGCTAGAAGATGAAGACATAGATGAAGTAAACCTTGAAAAAGACTTCAGTCCAGTGGAAACAGCTCCAGATGAAGTACCAATTGATTTTGAGGATAGATACAATTTCTTGGTAAAAATAAAGTATAACCGAGTGTTCCTGGATGGACTGGCTATGACGTAGATAAACGAATAGTATGAAAAATGTATAACTATAGAGTTAGTAGCTCCAGTGGATCCAAATGAAATTGTGGTGGAGCATGGTGAATGGAATCCATTGCAAGAGAGCATTAATGTTGAAGAAATGCCAAGCTCTGAGCTTCACCATTCGGATCCTGATGAGATGAACATTTTAGCATTGAGATCATGGCTACAAGCTAGAAATTATCCATGGAAAAGACTGAAGAGACTCCAAGGTGAATCTTTAAGGAACCTTGTTAGAAGCTTTCAAGCTACTGAAAAGAAATCTAATAAGATGACCATACTGGACACAGATAATCCTCAATACCTTGAGATAACCAAGAGAACAAGAGTGTTAAAAACACAAGAAATTCGATCATTGGCTCAAAAGACAAACATGTATGAACGAAGGAAAAAGCTTATGAGAATGTTCCCTGAGATAGAGAAACAAGCTTACAAAGTTACTCTTGATCAGAAACAACTATTCAACAAAGCCAGATCGACAGGAGACTTGGTGAGGAACATATTGCAAAAGGGACAATCAATATCTAAGCTGCTAAATGCTATGATTGCTCCGGATTCTACCAACCAAGTTAAGATTGTGGCTTAGAAATACGATGAGATATTTGATGCTTTCCTGATCAAACGAGTAAATGTTGTGGGTGATGTATATCACTTTTACTCAAGCATCATAAAGCTCCTAGTTCAAGACTTAAAGGAGTTGAACAAACTGCCTTTGATCAATCCAACTGGAGCTAAGCATGGTGATATGTTTGTGGAGCTGTTAGACAAAGGAATAACAAGAGCAAGTGCTTTCTTGGAAACAAGATGCTCACAAGAAGATAAAGAGTGCTTTGCAACTTTGAACAAGAATAGAAAGATAAAAGGAAACCAATCAGAGGATGAGCACTTCCTGATTGAATTTTGTGATGATTATTTTGAAAAAGTAACTACTCTGGGATTGAAGTTTATTGATGGGACGCAGAAGTCAAAACCAATCCTACGATGGTTTTATAACACTGACATGTTTGAGCTTAAGCTAGTCCGAAATCTCGTGAACTGGGATGAGGATATGATTAACTGTTTGGAGTGTTTCAGCTTAAACTGTTACATCCAAGCTATATCTCTTTCCTATCAATAAGTTTGAATGAGCATCTCCCGAAATCGCAGAAAATGATAAGAAATATTTCTTGTCAATTATTAAAATGATGAATGCTGCTATGGAGAGAATATCACTGAGGAATGCTTTGGCTTATGCGAACATAGTCAAGAAAGACATTAAAGAGATAGAGTTTATGAGAATATCCAGTAAAGGAGTATTGGAAGTATACTCAAAAGGTAATTCAAAACCTATTTAGTTGTACGCTAACATTGACATTACAGGATTATCTAAAGATACACTTGAAGTAATAAGCAAAATGGAGATAAAGACAAACGAGGCAAAGCCTGAACAAGGTGTGTTAAGCAAGTTCAAATCTGCTCTTGCTAAACCCTTAAGAGAACAAGAGCTATACAAGGAGAAGCCGATGTTTAAGGTCAAAGAAGAACCAGAGGATTATTTTGAAGCTTGAAGATTGATGAAAGGAAGAAAAAGGATTGAAGATAAAAAGAAGATAGAAGAATGAAGCAGAGAGGACTGACGAATATAGAAGATTGAAGCTGAGAAGATAAAGAGAAAGAAGATTGAAGATTTTTGAAGACTGAAGACCATGTAAATCTTAAGGGGAGTATTGTTAGTACTTCTTAAAGATTTAACATGTTGTCTTCACTTGTCTTTGTATTTTACTTTTGCAATAGTTTAGGGACTTACGTGTAATATATGTTCCTTTAATTTCTTTGTTTAGTATAAATAGGATTATGTACTGTGTAGAGATAGATGTTTGAACTTTTCTCTCAATTGTACACTGGAATCCTTGCAACTATTAATAGAAACTGATTTGAATATTTGCAATTGTTGATTACTTTGTTCATATAACCTATCAAACAACCACCTTGCTTTGTATACCCAGATGATCCTAATTATGTCTGCAAGCTTGAGAAAGCTCTTTATGGGGTGCGCCAAGCTCCAAGGAAGTGGTAGGAGACACTATCTTAGTATCTCTATCCGTATGGCTACAAGAGGGGTACTATAGATGGAACTCTCTTCATCAAAGGAATAGGGAATAACTTGATTCTAGTTCAAGTATATGTAGATGACAACATCTTTCGGTCAACTGATCCAAAGCTCTATAAAGACTTTGAGAAGCTGATGAAGAATAGATTTGAAATGAGTGCCATGGGGGACTCAATTTTTTCTAGGAATTCAAATGAAGCAAGTTGACAATGGCACATTCATAAGTCAGTCTATGTATGTACAGGACATACTTATAAGATTCAACATAACTAAATGTAAGGTTGCAAAGACACCTATAGTTAGAAACCACTCCCTTGGACTTGAGCTTGAGGGAGAGTGTGTAGATGAACATCTTTACAGGACTATGATTGGGTCTCTCATGTATCTTACAGCCAGCAGGCTTGATATCATCTTTGCTACATGCATATGTGCAAGATATCAAGCTAACCCAAGATGTCAAACCTTATTGCTGTCAAAAGAATTCTTAGATATCTCAAAGATGCCCTTAAGCTAGGCCTTCGGTATCAACAGAATTCTGGCTTTGATCTGTATATCTATATAGATAGTGACTATGGTGGATGTAACATGACTGCAAAGTCCACATCTTGGGGATGTCAATTCCTTGGTAGAAGGATAGTCTTATGGCAATGCAAGAAACAATCCTGTATATCTGCATCAACTGCTAAAGCTAAATAAATTGTTGCTGCAAGCTGCTGTGCTCAAGTACTTTGCATTCAGAATCAAATGCTGGACTATGGATACAGCTTCAAAGAGACTCCCATCCATATAGACAACAACAGTGCTATCTCTATCATAGAGAATCCTGTGCAACACTCAAGGATAAAGCACATCAACATCGGGTATCATTTAATTAGAGATAATCATGAAAAAGGATTGATAAAACTACTCAAGGTTAACACAAATGAACAATATGGTGATCTGTTCACAAAAATCTTTTGATGAATAGAGATTTAAATATCTTATATCAGCTATTGGGATGATTAATCTTGAATAGATTTTCTTAAAACTTAATCTATATTATTTCTAAAAGGAAGTGTATGTCCTAAGTTGTCTAATTTATCACCTATATAAGTCCAGTTTATCTTGGGAGAAATCTTTTTCAAATGATATTCCTTAGCATTTTGAAAATAACCAAGTGTACTTTCTTTCGAAAGAAATTAACATTGCCTTCGGAAGAATTTTAAGTCTTCAAATCACATAACTACTCAAAAGAAATTTACCTTTGGAAGAAATGCAACATATCTTCCAAAGCCAAATTTATGCTTCTAAGTACTTATACGTATTTGAGGAAGAAGTTTCTTCCAAAAGCAATTATGTCTCAAAATATTTATTCTTTTTAAGAAAAAAACTTTCAGCTCTTAATATCTTCCGAAACCAATACTCTTCGGAAGGGAAAATGCTATAAGTAAATTTTCTTCTGAAGCCATTTTTCACTAAGCTTAGGAATATCTTCCGATGTCAAAATTTGGCTTCGGAAAGTTTTCATAAAACTTTCAAAGACAAATTACCTTCGGAAGAGTTTCAAATTCCCAGAAAACTACCTTTTTAGGCATTTTCTCAGAGGTGGGACCGACATTCAGACTTCAAAGTTTATCCATTTGTATTAACTTTGTCTCAAGTCCATTTCATATAAATATACCTAACGGTTCCCCCCTCTTTCACTATATTCTTCATTTGCAACTTTTCTAAACCTAAATTCCCACTCATCACGTTTGTTCCTACCTTCCTTCACCTTAAAGCTACCACAAATGGCCAACCTTGACCGCAGAAACCAACCAGATTTTTCCATGCAGTTTCACAGGCAACACAATCAGGTTGCTCTGTTGAACTTTGAGAAAGATCCAAGTTTCTCAGAGTATTGTCGCTTTAATTCTCTGTCTAACTACTTCACCTCTCCATTGATCCTCCACTCTATGAGGATCAAGTTTTGGACTATTGGAGGACCTGCCAAGAGGTCACCATGGGTGGGGAGAAGGCACTGTCTACCACAGTGTAGGGGAGGACAATCTTATCACTCCAGCTTCGATAAACTTTCATCTACAACTGGATGATGCAGAAGGTGAATTGTCCTTCCTAACATTTGCTAGAAACAACTCATTTGAGCAAATGGGCTAAGAAGGTGACTTCTTAGTCAGAACCTTTAAGAAAGGGAAGGTTTCCTCTCAGTGGAAGTACCTCCTCCCTGTTATTATTCACAGCTTGTCTAACAAGCATGGAGGTTGGGACCAAGTTCTAGAAAAGCTCCTCTTTCAAAGTCTATGGGATGGTTCATGGGGCCAAGTTTAGGTATTCATAATTTGTGTACAATAATTTGCTTGCAAACTTGGACTCCTTAGATTATTATATGTTCCCTAGATATGTTCAGCATAATCTTAATTGTTAAATGGGCTCACAGTTGAGGGGAACAGGAAATGTTCTAAAATAATGACAGATGAAGCCCGACATCTTCAAGATTATAAGAAAGCCAACTGTTGGCTTCTCAAGGGTAGAAACAACATTGGTCTTAAAAATGTTAGAGCTCATTGCTCAAGGTGACAACCTAGCAGCACCAGCTAGTGTTGAACCCACTCCTTCCCTTTCAAGACCACCTACACAACCTCAAATAACCCTCATCGACCAAATAAAATCCAAAAGAACCACTCTAAGGTTGTTCAACTTATGCAGGCCCCCATATCACCACACATACAGGAGGAAGTGGACACTGGAGCTCCCACTTCTCCTGAGGAGCAAACCACTCCCATCTCACAAATGATCAGTCCTGAGGATCCTCATGCTCAGGCTGATGAGATCATCACCCAAGAAACCTTAAGCCTTCACTCAGAGTCTCAACACTTTAGTAAACACCTTTAGGGAAAGTTACCATCCTCAGCCTTTAAATCTAAACTAGCCAATGCCCAGCCTTGACTTCTATGATGATATGGATATGGCACTTAGTGCGTAACATGAATCTCTCTTCTCTTTCCCTTCCCAAAAAGAGACGAGTACTCCTGTCTCACCCATATCTTGCCCATATCATCCACCCCCTACTAAGGTGGAACTTCCTGAACCTATTAAAGAGATCCATATGGAAGAGGCTCTCTCTTCTAAAAGAGATTACATCACTAAGACCACAACCATGGCAACCCAGCCTATTGACACTTCAACTGAAGTTGTTAGTGAGCAGGGGAAATCCAGCAGCCAAGAAGAACAAGCTGGTGATAAGGAAGAAGACCTAGGTCCAATTAGCTCATTCCCTAGTGATTCTTCCCGTGAAGATGAAGGGAATCTCAGACTAAAGGTGCAAAAACTAACAAAAACTAACAAAAACATGCACCTATTTAGTCTCCAAGGTTCGTCACTTGAAATCTCAAGTGACTATCCTGCAAAGAAGGGTCAATGATCAGCAACTTAAGATCTCTGATCTCAAGGAAAAACTAGCTAGGAGACCTTTCAGAAGGACTCAACCAGGAACACAAGATCCTAAGGATGTGAAGACTTAACCTCTAGCTCACCTATGTAAGTGGGTGATGCTACTGAAAAGGGGAGGAAGCTATTACAATCACAGAACCTGGGAGTTCTTCTTAGATAATAGACACTGAGGAATCACCAACCTCACTTACAATTATCCACACTCAGCAACCTCCTCAAGTTCACATTGATGTGGACTCTCTCATAAAAAGTCATTTTGAGGAGGGAATACCAAGGGCAATGTCAACCCCACCATATGGAGCTGAAAATGAAATTATAGGGTGGAGGTATGATGTTGGTAGAAGAGCCCTAGTACTGCATAGATTTGAAGGATAGCAAGAGCTCTTCAATTCTTAGACCTTGAAATTTTATGACAGTCTTTCTCTAGTCAATATGCCACTAGCCAACCCAACTTAACCTAGGCAGGCTGACATATTGGCTGAGAGAATTCAAGACAGGATTGTTGAAGAATTCAGAAAAAGAAGAAGACAACTGCAAATAGGTAATGTCATTGGTCAACTGGATCTTGAGGTGGAACCCATGATTAGCTTCAAAGGGGAAACCTTGATAAAAGCGCAGTGACAGAACCTGTGAGCATTGTCACAGAAACAATTACTTCAACATCCTTTACCCTCAGTGGTGCACCAATTGGTGAAGGTGCTTCACAACCTCTCTCTGGCTAGAGCTTGACTGCTGAACAAAGCAATGAAGGCCAAAACTTTCTCAATCCTGAGTGACCAAGGCAAGTGAGTGACAAAAGGAAGAGGAAAATGACCTCTGAGAAAATTGAGGAGGAGGTAAGAGAGAGGAAGAGGAAGATAAGGGGAGAGAGTTCATCTGGTTCCTCTGGCTTCATGGAAGCTGCAATCAAGACAACCCCCAGGCCAAATACTTAAGATGATGAATTGAGGGCTGCCAACTATTCGGGAATCAGGAACTACAACAGTGATAAACTCATCTCTCTTCCCTTAGAAGAGCTAAATTAACTGGTAGACGTATAGCTGATAAAGGAGAAAAAGGAAGTAGAGAATGTAGAATTGCTCCTCAAAGTTAAAGAAGAAAGATAGGAGAAAAGGATGTACAAACATGCTCCTACTCTCTCCCCAGTTCATAAAATCCCTAAGGAAGAGGCTGTAGCAACTTAACAACCTCGGGTAGACAAGGAGGCTGATAGACAAAACATGATCAACTACCTGAGTGCTATAGGCCTCTATTAGGCATCTACACTTCTTCCCCTCTTATATGAATACATTTAATTTGAGTATATTAAGAAGCTAGAACAACAGTTCATAAATAAACAAAAGGTTGCTAAGAGAAAGATGAGGGAAGAAGATGCAAAGTCAAGAGCCATCACCCAAAAGAGTCAAAAGAAGTTTGCTGATAGACAAAGGATGGTAAGCTTCTTGAAGCTGTATGGATCCTTCGAAAGGAGGCTTGGTCTATTGTCTCTATCCACTATGGATGAGAACATTAGAGTGATTAAGCAGAAGATTAAAAAGCGAGAGCTTGTGGACTTGCATTCTCCCCCAAGCCAAGCTCCTCCTAAGGTCGAGGTTAAGGTTGAACTAACACAGACAACACAACCTGGACCTTCAGCTACATCTCTGCCGAACTCATCTTCTATTCCACAGCAGGGTTCTACTCCTTCTCATTTTAAACCTGTGAGGGAAGAGGACCCAACTAAGAGAGGCACAATAGAACAACCTTGTACTCAAGACCAACCTTCTTAGTTAAACACTCCAAAGAGGAAGAAAAGGATGACCCTAAAGAGAGTATACAAGAAGACAAAATCATCCACTTCCAGACCTCAGGATAAGTCAGAGCATCCTGAGGATATGCAACAAGAGGCCGCTCAACCAACTCCTACTCAAGCACAACCTCTTGTAGCTGGAAGACCTATCTTTTCCTGGACTTTTGCTACTAATCTAGATAGATAGTATGTCATCAGAGATCAAGGTGGTTAAGATGTCTACTTTTGGCAACACATGCTTGATCTACCTCTACATGATCTCCATGACATGAGAAGGTACTTTGAGAGTCTGAAGGATCTTAACCAAATGATGAAGAAGGGAATGGTCTTGATCCTAATGAGAACTGTCAACTGATGAACAATATTCTCTGTTTTGGTAGCATCAGCCTAGGGGAAGTTTGAAAGGTTTTATATAAAGGCTGATGCAACCAAATCAACCAAAGGCTTCCTGAATGCATGCACTCAGTACCAAGTAGAAGTTTCTAGGGAAGTTTTATACTTAGAACAATAATTATTCTAAGTATTAAATCATTCGAAACCAAAGTTGCTTCGGAATCTTTATACTCGGCACAAGAATTATTCCAAGTATAAAATCTTCTGAAACTAAAGAACAAATATTCTAAAGCCAAAGATGAAGTCTTCAGTAGCTTCAAAGACAAAGTCTTCTGAAGCCAAATGAAGTGAAGACTAATTTCTTCTGAAGACAAAGAAGAACATGCTTTTCTCTGATGTACTTTTGCATAAAGCTGACCCACTATCCGCTGCAACTTTGAAGACTCACCAACTTGCATGAGCTGGTGAAAAGGTCGATGTTTTTGCAACTGTACATTGAGGTCTTGAGTCTGTAACTTTTTACTTTATGTACTTTTATCCTTTTTGTAATCTATTAGGATGTGAGCTATGGCATGTCATAGTCACAAGCTAAAAGGCAATCTGCCTTTTGACTCTACATTGATTTTGTTGTCTTTCAATGTTCCAACTAGCTTTCCAAGTATGGCCAGTTGTAGGATGTAGTATAAAGTATCTCAGGGTCTTGTATTTTATTAAAGAACTTATGCATTGTAACTCTTGTAAGAGAACTTGAGATTAATGTATAACATTATTGAAAACCATATATATTGTTCTTGAGTTCTGTCTCACTATTACTTGTGTTCTTTGCATCTTGTTATTAAATCCGGTTCCCTATTTGAACTGTTAAGTGTTCTAACAATCTCCTTATTATGAGACTGATTGTATTGACCATCCTTTAACCAGTCCTAGAGCATGTTATGTGCAAAACAGGGTTCTCATTGTTAAGCCCCATGGAAAAACCCCTTATGAGCTGTGGAACAAGAGGCCACCATTCATCGTCTTTCTAAGGTCCATTGGTAGCAGGTGCACCATACTTAACATAAAAGGAAATTTAGCAAAATTTGCTGAAAAGTCGGATGATGCTATATTTGTTCGGTATTCCCCAAACTCTATAGCTTATAGAGTGTATAACATCAAAAATCAACAATTTCAGGAATCATCCAACATTGTTGTAAATGAGCACACTCCTTGTGTTAAGGGCAATGGTCCTGACCATTTCTTTGATTTAGAATTGTTTCCAAACTCTTCTAAACCATCTTGTGAGAATGTTTCTATTGGTCCAAAATGATCGAATATCATTGTAAATGATGTATAAAACACTAACAAATCCCACTGAAATGACACTCAAACAACAACCAGACAATGATTTTCAAAAGTATGGCAATGATAACCAAAAGCATAATCACTTTCATGGCCCAAAGACGATGAACAAGATGATTTCCAGCTAAAAACCACTAAGAACTTAAATTTAAAAGATGAATATTCATATTAGGGTTGTGCAAAACTTGCACACAAAGTTTGATCATTACAATATATAGCCAGAAGCTAAATTCGCTGACAGTTTCACTGGACAACGAAACTGTCCTAAGCAAGACTTAGTTTCACCCGGCTGCGAAACACAGTTTCACCGGTTGACCTAAGTTAGCTGACTATGAGCGAAACTATAGTTTAGCTAGTAGTTTTGCCGGGTCAGTGAACTTGTTCAAAACGCGAAACAAAACTACAACTTACATATTATAAATAAACTAACATTAAACCTATTACATATATAAAAAACTAAACCTAACAACTATGGTGAGTCCAACCTACTCTTGATCTTCAATACTCCCCCTAGGTTGGACCTCACCGGCTTGATCTTGATCTTCTATTTCAACTCCAGCCTTTTCACTAGCTTGACTAACATCTGCTTCACCTTTTTTAGATGATTCTTGTTCAGCTCCAACTTCACCTTCTTCTCCCGCGTGCGCACTTGTATGAAGTAACTACCTCGTAAGGTCCTGCACATTCATCCTGAGCTCGTTAGCTTGTATAACTTTCTCAGTAAGCTCCCTAACTTCTGCTCTCACTCCACGATCTTTGTTAGCCACCCTCATAAATAGGCTATCCACGTTTCTCGTTTCCGCTCCAGCTCTAGATTTTATATGATTTTCACATAGCACCTTTAAATCTTCATCATAGAATGAAAAGACTTCCATAGGGTCGAATAACTTAATTTATTGTTCTTCATTAAGTCTTATCACTGCTTCCCTAGTGTTGTTGTTATAAAACCATTTTTTGAAGTTTTGTACCATCAGGGGAAGTGGATTGGGCACTCTTACTCTGTTCACTATGTTGGCAGGTTTTAGTTTCAACACAATCTTGCCCTTACCAGTGGCCTAATCCAAGTCTTTCTTTGATCTTCTTATCTCCGTCTTCATATATCAAAAGGCTTCGAAGTTATCATCCAATCCCTTCTTAATCTCTTTCTCCAGTAACATCGCCCTCTTACTTACATTTGCTTCTAGATGAGGAATCTCCCTAATCTCCTTAGATCCCACCAAGGAAAGGTTTTAAAGGCCTTCCTCTTCTTCAAATAGTAAATTTTTCCTCCTCGCCTATTGATCATGAACAACTTGATGTCGGTATTGTACTTCTAACTAATGATTTTCGGTATTGAAACAGAGGTGTTAACCCTTCAGGATCCTTTTCTTTGGCAAAACCAATCTTCCTGTGCAATCTTAATTACATCACCTTCAGCTGACCCTCTCTGAGCCACAAAAGTTGTTGGTCATTCATCAACCTCATAGAATTCAGGCTCTGAATCATGATTAATTAATTGTTTATCTTCTTCCTTTGCTTCATCCTGTAATCTCATCTCAATCTCTTTTTCTTTACTTCCCTCTCCTCCTGCTACTATCACCTCTTCTCCAATCAATGTCGATATCCAATCATAAGTCAATGAATATTTCCTCTTTAATCTCATCCTCCTTTCCTTTTAAACCTTCTACATTTGCATCCTTCACAACTCTAGTTTCTTCAACAGACCCTCCTGCACCAATTCAACCAATATCACTTCTTCCAACCTCAGCATCTATATTTGCAGCACCACTTAGGCCCTCTCCTGCCTTTGATGAAGCTCCCACTCTTAGAAATGCATACTTTGATGTGTCCGTAAAATCATCTAGCTCATCCTGAGTAATCTGATTTGGTAGGCCAGCGGCTGCTTTCAGTTCATTCACCTCGTTCAATAATTTCTTGATCATCATTTGTTGGTCTAATAACATAGTCTTCATACCTTCTATAACAGTATCCTTTTCTTTCTCTCTCATCTCTTGGTTCATCAAATTTGTCTTCATCATACTCAATTCATTAGAGAAAGATGCAATAATGTTTCTAATCACATCCTGGTCCAGCTCTGACCTTGCAGCTCTTCTATCAGGGGTTTCAGAGAAAGTTTCATGTTTATGCTTCGTTCTTCTCCCAGTAAGGTTGGCAGTTTCTTCCTGATCTGCATTTTTTTTGTTCTCCTTCCCCGTTGTTGCCTTAGTTCCGCCTCCACTTCATCGATTTTAGCTTCCAAATTATACTCCTTTCTTTTGTATACCTTTTTCTTTTTTATGGCATCCTCCTATTTCTCCCTGTTCTCCTATGCATGCTTATTCTCATTCGCAATTAATGTTCTGATGTAGTTTCATCTCTCCGCTGGATACATATTCTCTCATAAATGAGTGATCTTCCTGCTAAAGTCATGCCTAACAGCTAAACAGTCAGCAAAAATCCTTGTATTCATATGTGCCAGCCTATTAATTTCTCCATGTCTTGGCACGTTAAGAGTCAAATCATCTATTAGCATATGAACAAACCTTGGATACAACAACCATTTGTCTTTCATCAAGGCCATAATGTTCTCAGTCATACAGTCAAAGATTAGCTTAGCTATGTTGGCCTTTTGACCTATGAAGAATATAATCATTGCTCTGGCCTAGTGTACATTCAGACCGTCAGAACCTCCATTCTGATGTTCTAGACACATAATAAAGATGTGGGCAATGTATCTGCATTCCTTGGAAATAAGAGATTTCTTGATTTCCTTTTTGGATCCAAACAAAGGCCCTTCATAGCCAATACTCCTAAATGCCTCGAGGACTTGTGCATCAGATAACACAACCTCTGGTCCATAGTCATCCTCCAGTCTCAGCACTCTTGCTATAGTCTCAATTGTAATAACCATGTCATTTCCTTTAACTCCGACGACTATCCGATTTGGATATGATCCTATGTCATATTCGGTTGATCTCCAGAAATCTCTCACGTGGAGGTCATAAATAGTAGGCATGTGAGAGATGGCATAGCATATGGGAGATTGCCTTAGCCATCTAATACAGTCTCTGAAGCCCACCGCCTTTGGATTGCTATCATCTAGTAATACCATAATGTTGTACTTGTCATCAAACTTCAGATTGGCCATACTTACTGAAAATGGAAACAGAAGTAGGTTAGTTATGCATATATGTATATATATATATACATATATACACACACACACACACACACACATATATATATATATAAAGAAATCAATTATCGAAAACAACAAAAAAAATTTCAAAGTTGGACAGCCAGCAAAACTGTAATTTCGCTAGAGGCAAAATTGTTAGTTTCGCTGCAGCCAAACCATAGATTTGCTAAGACTTGGGCATTGATTCGCTAAAACTTGGGCACTAAATTATGTGTTCTAGTTATTAACAGCTTCGCTGATAACTAATTTTATAATTTTGCCTCAGAGAAATTGTAGTTTCGCTTACGCTGACAGACAAAATTTTATACCGAGGGAATCTTTAGTTTCACTGACATCTTCCTAGCGAAACTGTCATTTGTGCTCAGACAACATAACGTTACAGTTTCCCTCAAAACGTTGAACTTTTGTTCAGTTTCTCTGCTCGAGTTCGTAGTTTCGCTGAACGAAACTGCGAACTTTCGAATGCAGCGAAACAAACTTAGCACTCATTTTAACCATAAATAACCCGACTGTTATGTACATGATTCACAACACTAACCTAAGCTTTCGAATACACTTTTTTATATATGTTTCATGTTTATAATTTTTTTATGAAAAACAACTTCTTCACCCCACAATTTCAACACACAGAAAAATAAATTACCAAACCATTTAAAAATAAAATAAGATAAACAGAAATCAAATGAAATAAGATAACCATAAAGGATATAATTTTTTTACAGTAATTTTTTGAAAAGTCGTAGTCTGGAGGGATTACTGATATGTTTGTCCTTTTAAACCCATGCCTTATTCTTTTCAACGAGCAATCTGCAGCTTTCATTATCATGTTTTGATTTTGTTTAAAGATGCTTTAGGAACTTGGTCCCCACACATACGCGGCAGAAGACTTTATCCTGTCATCATGGCTTATTGAGTATGATTGACTTTGCCTGATTTTGCATGTGATTTTCTAGAGATACTAACATAGAAAAATGATTATTTGAGAACCATTGTGAATGTTCTTCAATATCATTTGATTGGTGGAGCTTTCAATAGTGATCATTTTGATTAAGAAACATTGTGATATAATAATGGGGTAAGATGATGAGAGCTCTAGGTCTATACTTACGTATAACAGAGGAGATGATCATCAAAGCATGCTGGTGAAACTTCAGGTCTATACTCACATATAACAGAAAAGTTCCACAACTCCAGGTCAATGTTCACACATAGCAAAGGAGATAAGCACGAGAAATTATTAATATACATTCTGACAGAGTCAGATGTGACTCAGAACAACGGCTTTTCAGAAAAGCATAACTAGAAGTAGTTTGTTTTTGCTAACTAGGTGCTCAATTTAGGGCTTAGATAATGGAGATTTGGGATTTTAGGGGGATCATGATAGAGATTTGAAACTCTCAACCAATTTTTAACAAGACTTTGTATCTTTGTGCAGGCCGAGATGTCATGGGAATGATCCTTATCACCGAGTTCTTGAACTTTTAATTTGTCCACGTGATCGCCGTCTACTTTATTTTTGGGCTGAGTCTACCATTCATATCCCATCACAGATCCATTTGACCTCCTTCAAACTATTTTCTTTCAAATACCTGGGATACCTGAAAACCAAAAGTTGAAAACATAAAGAAAAACTTAAATTTTGTTCTTTCATCTCCCCTAAAATTTCTATTTTTCTACTTGGTAATTGAAATTTTTGTTTTCAATATATATTTGTTTATGTTGTTGTTAATGAAGGAATATGGGATACCAGAAGTTATTGGAAAGATTTTATCAACATAACATGGAAAAGAAACAAAACAAAAAAATTTATTGACAACTAACCATACATTTTGTTATGAACAGAGTTTTTCAAAAAGATATTAAACCCAACATTGAGATCAATTCATATAAACGAGGTTTATCAAATGTTTTTATAAAAAGATCTGCTCTTTGATTTTTAGTGTCGATTGGAATAATCTCTATAAAACCCTTTTCCTGAGCATCTCGATTTGCATGAATCCTTGTTTCAATGTGCTTGGTGCGAGTGTGATGAATTGAATTTTGGCAATTCCAATAACAACTTCATTGTCACAGAAGACTGGTGTATGATGGAAATTGAAGCCATAATCCATCATTTGATGTTGGATCCACAGCACTTGGCAGTAGCAACTTGATGCAGCAACGTATTCAGCTTCCCCGATAGATAATGATACAGTTGTCTACTTTTTGCTTTGCCATGAAACAAGACAATCCCCAAGATCCTGACATGCACTAGTGATAAATTTCCTATTGATCTTACAACCTCCGTGATCACTGTCAGAATAGGCATGCAAATCAAAGTTTCCTCCTTTTGGATACCAAATAAGTGGACCCCTTAAGATATCAAAAAATACGTTTAACAGCCTTTTCATGAGATTCTTTCGGATTTGCTTGATAACAGGATTAGTAACACACAACGAATGTAATATCTGGATGACTCATAGTGAGATACAAGAGAGATCCAATCATGGAGCGATAACGATGAGTATTCACGGATTTCCCATTATCATCAGGAGTTAAGCAGGTTTGAGCAGTGAAAGGAGTTAGTTCTAGATAAGCATCATCCATCTTGAACTTCTTGAGAATCTCCAGAGCATACTTTTCTTGATGAGTAAGAATGCCATCAGGCTTTTGCTCAACTTGCAATCCCAAGAAAAGCACAACTCCCCTATCATGCTTATTTCGAAGCGGTCCTTCATTACTTCTTCAAACTCTCTACACAGTTTCTCATTTGCTGATCCAAAAATGATATCATCAACATACACTTGAACAATTAGCATTTCACTATAAACTTCCTTCTTGAATAGTGTCATATCTATAGTTCCACAAGAGAAACCCTTGCTGAGCAAATATTGTGTCAAGGTTTCATACCATATGCGAGGAGCTTGATGTAATCCATATATGGATTTATCAAGTTTATAAACTTTATGTGGATAATCGGGATCCTCGAAACCTGGTGGCTATCAATGTTCCCGTAAAGAAATGCATACTTCACATCCATTTGATAGACTTTGAAATCCTTGTGAGCAGCGTGAGCAAGAAAGATTTTGATGGCTTCAATGCGAGCAGCTGGAGTAAACACTTTAGTGTAGTCAATTCCCTCCTCCCGAGCAAATCCCTAAACAACCAACCTTGATTTGTTTCTTATTACAACCCCTCGATCATTTAGTTTGTTCTGGTACACCCATTTGGTACCGATGGTAAATTTATTTGGAGGAAGATAAACTAATTTCCAAACTTTTAGTTTCCTAAGTTGTTGAAGCTCCATCTGCATAGATTCATCTTTACTTGGGTCTTGAAGTGCTGCAGTTACCTTTTTAGGAACTATCTGAGATAAGAAACATGCATAAAGACACTCATTTATCAATCCAGATTGACTCTATGTCCTCACACCATCTATAATAGAACCAATGATGTAATCATGTAGATGGTCTTTTAAAGTCTTAAAATAGGTATTAAGGGTTAAAGGATTGGAATGAGATGAGGATTTAGTTTGTTACGGTTATGAAGGTAAGGATGGTTGTGATAAAGGAGTTGGTTGGGGTGAAGGTATGGGTGGAACATCGAACGGAGGTAGAGGTGGAGGGTCAATTGGTGGATGTAGTTGGAGTTCAGGTTATGGAGGTGGTTGTTGTTGCGGTTCTGGATCAATTGGAGGAATGATTTGCACATTGGTTTAAGGAACAACATCATTGTCAAATAGTGGAAGATTGAAGGATTTGAAGACAGTATTAGAGTCATAAAACCATTCTGGGTCTGAACCCATGTTTGGTGAATTTGACTCTTGCCAATCAACATAGAAAAACTCCTGCACAATGCGCGTTCTTTTATTATACACCTTATATGCCTTTTATGAGGAAGAATAGCCAACAAAGAAGCATTTATCTGAAACAACACAAAACTTTGATTTCTGAGCTTGAGTATTCAGCAAAGTACACGAGCAGCCAAACGGACGGAAGAAGTCAATTAAGGGCTTCCATTTATGAAGAAGCTCATATGGAGTCTTCATCTTGTGTTTTATGATAAGAACCCTATTCATACATAGGATGCACAGTTGACTGCTTGTGCCCAGAAAATGATTGGAAGCTTTGACTCAATCAGCATAGTTCTTGCTACTTCAATAAGGGTCTGATTCTTCCTTTCAGCAACATTATTTTGTTGAGGTGTCCTGGTAGCACTAAACTGTCTGAGAATTGGTTTGCTTGCATAGGAGGAATCAAAGATGTGATTCCTGAATTCAGTTCCATTATCACTTCTGATGGCTATAACCTTCCTTTTATTGATGGTTTCAACTGAAGGGATCAGCTTCTGCAACTATTCTATGGTATCTCCTTTATGAGCTAGCAATCTTACCCATGACTATCTTACGTAATCATCTATAAGGACCAAACAATAAGATTTCATAGCAATTGATTTTAGACTAATAGGACCAAATAAACCAGTATGTAACAATTTAAGGGGGTTTGAAATTGTATTTTCAAGATTAAGCTTGTGTGGCCTTTTGTGCTACTTTCCTTGAGCACAGGCCATGCACTTTTCTAACACTGAGAAATCCTTAAGTGGTAGTCCCCTTACAAGATTGTTTTTAGCCAACTTATTTATATTTTTAAAATTAACATGTCCTAATCTTCTATTCCAAAAAAAGATTCAGATAATGAAGCTTTTAACAGGAGACAAGTCACTGTGAAGGTTGATTCTTTTGATCCCATATCTAGAAGATAGGTATCATTCTTTCTTGGAGCGCGCATGATCACTAAACCCTCTAAAACAGTGAACTCTGGTTTCAAGAACATGCATTCATCGGACATAAATAACATTAGAATATTTTTATCACATATTTATGATACACTCAATAGGTTGAATGCTAGTTCTGGAACATAGTTCACTTTTTATAATGTCAAAGAACCATTTGAGGTCTCTTCTTGATAAATCATCTTTCCACCTTTCTTGTCTCCAGCAAAGGCCACATATCCTCCATTTATTATCTGATAATTGGTGAGTAGGTCCTTCAGCCCAGTCATATGCCTGGAACATCCGCTGTCAACATGCCAGAAACTATTGACAATTTTTCTTGAATGATCCTGGCATTTGAACAAAAGAATTATTAAGATTTGGAAATAGGGACCCAAGTTTTGATAAACTTAGGTCTTTAAACAGAAGACTGTTTACAAAAGAAATTATTTACAAGGTGATTTAATATATTCCTAAAGAACTATTATGTACAGTTCTATCAACATGCTTAGGACAGTGTCTGCAAGGAGTGACGTCATAGCTCCTGCAAAAGTAATAACAATCAAATCCGTAGATTGATTACATGATCATCCTTCCCACATTTAAAGCAATGGGATTTTACACCTTTCGTTTTATAAATTGAAACTGGAGCTTGATCAATTTTTATTTCTTCCTCATATTCAGACACATATGAATCAGAATTGCTACAAGTGTCAGATGATTCTTTTAATCTTTCTTTTGTGACCTTAATTTTAGCAGATTCTGATTTATTTACATGAATAGGTTTAACAACTGAGGAAGTTGGCTCTATTTTATTAGGCGTGGAAATCCGAATTGGAGTAAAAGATGTGATAGGATGAGAGAAACTTTTCAAAACGTGTTGAGTCTATACATCTATTTGAAGCTTCATTTGAACAAGCATTTCTTTTATTAACACAAGAATTAGGAACATCATGAGTTAATTTGTAAATATCTTATGATGAACAAGTTGGACTAGAACTAGAAATACCCATGTCATTGTCTGTAACAGACTTTTGAGACACAAATCTACTTAAACTAATGTCTATCAAAGACTTTTTGGAGTAGTAAATGCTACTACTAGAGCTTTCAAACCACCACCTACACCATAATCGTATTCCTCTCGAATCTCCTTATGGTTTACTACTTCTAAACCTGTATACAAACTGTTAGCATCATTCTGAATAATTCATTTATTGGATGAGGTATAGGCAAAGGAGAATAACAATAAGTACTTGGAGGAGGATAAACATGAGTGGTCTCTTTTCATCCCAAACTTAATTCTAGCCCCCTATTGTTTTTTTTTTGCAAAGGTTCTCATGTTTCATCCCAGAAATTTTCAATTTTTCAAGTTTGGTCTTTAATTTCTTGTTTCATGTTCGGCAAGTGCTACACGTTCAGTTAAAGAATTTATTTCAACATTTCTTTCCAAAAGATTTCTTTTTAAATGCCAATTTTCTTTCAAAGCTTCATTTAACTTGACAAAATATTTAGACTCGTTTCTTTTAAGTTCCTAATTTATTTGTTTTAATTCCTTTTCATTATCTAACAATAATTTGTTAGCTTTGTAAATTCCAAATAAGTGGATTTTGCATGGAGGAGAACACGTGTCTTGGATTACCTCATATGGTAGACCCATAACTAACTTTTAGCATCTAGGTCCTTCTCGCATTGACAAACCAAAGTATTATTTTTTATTTCTTTCTCCTCCAATGCTCTCTTCCTTGCTACTCCAACTTCACGTTCTTTTTTCTTCTCTTCATCATTGACATCCCGCTTCACCCCACTCTTTTCAACTTGGTTCTGTTTCCCAATCTTATTAGGTGCACCAACATCAACTGGAATCTCATTCATGAACTCTCTATAAGGATAAAAGTCTTCAACTGAATCCACATCACTGCTTACCACTTCAGCCACTAATGCATGATTGATTTCTTTTTCGGTTTATTTAATCTCTACGCTCCAATCAAAGTTTGAAATTAGAGTTGTTTCCTTCCTTGTCTTGGCTTATTCCTTGTCGGTGACCGGGATAACTTTTGATGTCCTTGTAGTTCCTGGCTTAGTGATGATAGGAGGTGGACATTCTCTCGTGAAGTGCCCCAACTGTTTGCAATTAAAGCTCCTTAATTTTGACTTCTCAAAACCCAGTTTGGCATTTTGGTTTTGGTTGCCAAAATTCTTCCTTCCAGTTCGTTCTATGCATCTTCTTGCACGCAATGTGAGCATTGCCATTTGCCATTGCATATTAGTTTCTTCTAAATCATCAAGATCCACCTGATACATGTCTCCAACAGTCATCCCTTTTTCTTTCAGCTCCCCCATAACTAGAGCTTCATAGCTGTGAACAAACATACCGAACAAGGCCATTGTATCAGATGGAATTTGAGTAGTGATAGATGTCTTTGAGTTTGAACCAACACTTGTAAACCCACCACTAGATTTGTCTGATAGGCCATATCCTGTAGATCCACCATAAGCTGCACCATACACGGACGAGTTTGCAGCGGATGAGATTAATGCAGCATTTTATTGATATACTGTGGTAGGCATCATGGATTGATTGTATTCTCTTCTTTTTAAATCTAGATCAAAAGATTTTAGTTTTTTGATGACATCCATAAGTTTATAATCAGCAAAGTTTCTTTTCTACTTCAACATCCTGACTTGCAAGCTCCATTGCGGTGGAAGTGAGTCCAAGAGCTTAGTAACTTGCTCATGATTACCCAACTGCTCATCATATTTCTTCAAAGTGCTTGATATAGATAAAAATTGATTGGTAATATCAGTTAGACTTTCATTTTTGTGATCAACGAATGAGTTGAATTCCTTCTCGGCTTGAGCTTTCTTGTCCTTCTTGAGGACTTCAGTTCCATCATAAAATTCACACAACGCATCATATAAGGATTTTCCGTTTTTGTGCTCGGAAAAATGGTTGTATATGTCTTGTGATAAGAATAAAGTTTAAGCCTTGAAAGCTTTCTGATCATGATCGATTAACTTGAGGTCTCTTTCAGTAAAGGTTGATGAATCAGTGTTCGGTGAGGTAACTTCACCAACAGTAAAAGTTCGAGTATGTGGACCATTTAGTATTGACTCCCATTGATTGTGATTTTTATAATAAAAGAAAGCCTTTAAACAACTTTTCTAGTCCTCAAAGTTATCACCATATATAAGCCTTGGTGTCCTATTTGGTGCAACACTCTCCAAGTCAGAAATGGTGATATTGGTTGAAGTCATTCTTAAACAATTGCTAATTTCGCTGAAGAATATGTAGATTAGCTGGTATTTTTGCTGATAAATTTGCTAGAAATTTCGCTTGGAAGATGAGCAACAGTTTCGCTAGAACAGTGCTTCAAGAAGTCTAGTTTTGCTGGTAATTTCGCTAAAACTAGTAGATCTTTCATTTTGATGACAATTTGGGCAGCACATTCGCTTGTTCTATATCAACAAATTGATGGGAACTTTCATTCAAATAGTGTAGTTTCATTGTGAATCAAAGACAACCTTCAATAAATCACACGAGCTATAGTTTCATTGGACTGTGCTAGTTTCGCTGGAAGAAACACATAGTTTTACTACAGGCTTCTAAAAGCCTTTTTGTGCAAGAAATCAACCAGAAATCACCCAAATCACAATGAATTGATGATTGGATGATTGGGTTATCTTCCTATGCTCAAAACGGATGTTTTTCAATAGATTTTCAGGCTAAAAACACACACTAAAAGATCTGAAGTTAATGAAACAGTGTTTCTCTAAAAAACCCTTCTAAAACCTTAACAAATCAAGGGCACTAAGGCTCTGATACCATATTATTAGTCCAACATGATTGAATATCAGTGCAAATGATGTATAAAAAACCAACAAATCCCACAGAAATGACACTCAAACAACAATCTAGACAATGATTTTCAAAAGTATGACAATGATAACCAAAACCATAATAACAAACATGAAAGAAGGCTCAAAGATGATGAACAAGTTGATTTCTAGCCAAAAACCACAAAGAACAGAATTGAAAAAGATGAATATTCGTATTAGGGTTATGCAAAACTTGTACACAAAGTTTGATCTTTACAATATATATTAGAAGCTAAATTTGCTGATAGTTTTGCTGGAGAGCGAAACTGTCCTGACCAAGACTTAGTTTCACCCGGCTGCGAAACATAGTTTTGCTGGTTGACCTAAGTCAGCTGACTACGAGCGAAACTATAATTTCACTGGGTTAGTGAACTTGTTCAAAACACAAAACAAAACTACAACTAACATTAAACCTATTACATATATAACAAATTAAACCTAACAACTATGGTGAGTCCAACCTACTCTTGATCTTTAGTTTTAGCTAGAACAAGAATTCAAAGTGACTTCTATGATGATCAACTGTTTTTGTTACCCAAACCTATTCCAATTTCTCCAAGAAGTCATGAAGATCAAGTTCCTACTATTGAAAGTCTTGAAAGCTTGGACACCTTAGGAAACAGTAGAGCTTCAACAAGTTTTCTTCCAAATGAGCCTCAAAACTCATCAGCTGAAAACTCCCATGCTCAAGACCAAGCTGATGAGGACATTAAATTGGAGCAACAGGCAACTGTTGATGCTGCTTCACAGAAAATTACCATTGATGATTTCACACATTCATTTAATCAATCCTCATTGAATGAGTGTCTCACATCATTCGGTAATGGTTTCCAAAATCCTGAGCAAAACTATTCCATCTTGGAACTATCTATGCAACTAGATGTGATTCTTAGATTCAGGATACACAACACACATCCAGCTGAGAACATCATTGGGGATGTCTTAGAAGGGGTGAGAATAGGAAGTCAGACCCATAATGGGAATGTCTACTTGTACTCATGCTTTCTCTCCTAAACGGAACCAAAGAAGGTGGAAGAAGCCCTCAGGGACAACAATTGTGTTGTATCAATGCAAGAGGAATTGCTTTAATTCAAGAGGCAAAAGGTATGGAACTTGTGCCTATTGCCACCTGGCTAAGTCCCCATTGTCACTAAGTGGTTTTCAGAAATAAAGAGGTGATAGAGGTTTGATCATTAAGAACAAAGCTAGACTTATGGTTCAAGGATACACACAAGAGGAAGGCATAGATTACACTGATGTCTTTACACCTATTTCCCGACTTGAGGCTGTGCGAATCTTCCTTGCTTTTGCAGCATCCAAAAACTTCACAGTCCACCAACTTGATGTAAAATGTGCATTTCTGTATAGGGATATCAATAGAGAAGTCTATGTATGCCAGCCACCTGGATTTTTGTATAGTGATATTGATAGAGAAGTCTCCTGCAAGCTACTAGGCTCAACTAGTATGGATTCAGAATTAGATGTTAGACTATGGTTTCAACTTTATGTAGACTCCTATCCATATAGACAATAAGAGTGACATTTCTATAATAGAAAATACAGTCAAGCATTCCAAGACAAAGCATATTGATATCATGTATCATTTTATTCGAGACAATAATGAGAAAAACTTAATCAAACTAGTCAAAGTTGATTCAAATTAACAATTTGCTGATTTGTTCACCAAAGCCTTTGATGAATAAAGATTTAACTATTTAATTACAACTATTGGAATGATTAACATTGACTAGTCAATCTCTTTTGAAAATCTTTTGAAAATATGTTGGACCCTGAAAGGATCATACATGCCAAGTTAAGAGGTGGTTGAAGGTTGCTCTGTTGGGAACTCCCACAAGTCCAAGAAGATATGTGGGTGAAGAAACAATAGAAGAAAGATCATGTGTTGACTATCCACATTAGTTCATGCGGATGACCAACAGAAAAATGCTGACAAGTATTTGTTCATCCGCATTAACTAATGTGGATAACCAGAAAAAATATAGTCAAGCATTTGTTCTTCCGCATTAACCAATGTGTTGGGGTATTAACATGTTTATCAAAGCTCATATAACTTAGTTTATATGAAAACGCAGCGGATTTTTAAGTTTTAAAACATGTTCATAAGATTGTTGTTAAAGCCATTTAACAAAAAAACCCCAAGCCATGGATCTTTATACCCAATGCATACAAATGAAAGAACACTAGATAGTCAAGAAACTACAACCTTTGTAGCTTCCTAAACCCGAATTTGTAAGATGAGGATGATGATGTTTGTGGCTGAAACTTCAAGCAAGAAATCCTCAAGAGGTTGTACCCCAAGCTTCTTCAAACACCCTTGAATGCTAGGATACTTGGACACCAATTTGTAGCAATCAAAACCACCTTTTGAATGCTGAAAATGCTTCTTCTTTTCTGCTCAAAACCGTAAGAAGGAAGGGAGAAGAGAGAGTGTTTTTGCTTCTTGTGTAATGTGAGAGATAGAGTGTTTCAAGAGGGTTGTATGTTCCAATAACACATGCAACCAATATAAGGTAAAA
>BJCO01464859.1:0-13595 GCA_018326465.1 Flaveria floridana | reverse complement strand
TTTAGACTTATGAGACACTCTATGTTGTTTGCCTTTCAGACATGCAGTGCAGTGGTCTGTACAGAAGAATTCTTTTTATGGTAAACCTATTACTAAGTCACCTTTTACAAGTTGATTCATTCTGTTATAATTAAAGTGTCCCAATCGTTTGTGCCATAATTGGGAAACATCTTCAGATGCTTTTGATAATAAACATGTTTCAGGAGTGGTTGTAGAAACAGTGTTCATATCAACAATGTATGTGTTGTTATGACGTGGAGTTTTCAAAAGGATACAATCTTCTGGTATTTGAAAACTTGTCTTCAAGATGTAGCAGTTGTTAGAGTCAAATAAGGTGGAATATCCCTTATCATAGATTTGGGATACACTTAGAAGATTGAACTGAAGATTGGAGCAGTAGTTGACATTTTCAATGCTGATCAAACCATTTTTTACTGTTCCTTCACCAGTTATCTTTCCACCTATCCTATCACCTCCAAAGGCTACATTTCCTCCATGTTTGCTCTTAAAATCCCGAAGGAGGGAACTCCTATCGTATGTCGGGAGCATCCACTATCAACATACAAGATGTTGTCAGGCCTTCTTTGATGTCCTTGAGAAAACACAAGAAATCAGTTAGATTGTGCAACCTAAGTCATGATGGTCTTGGGTTTTCCGTCTTTTCCCACGACGCAAATTTCTTCTAAGATTGCATTTTCTAGTGGTTTAGGAATTCTAGGTACACTAGATTTCCTTTTGATTGATTTTAGCTCTGTCAAGAGAAGTACTTTGAGCTCTTCTCCTACTAGAGCTGATGTCTGATGATTGTCTGGTTTGAGACTTATGTCTCCTTGGAGTTTGTTTAAAGGTGTCATAAAATGTTTTGTCATTGTTTAGAACAACCTTTTGATGAGGAGTTTGTCTTGGTACTCCCACCTTGTTCTTTTAGGAGCAATTGTTGTTTCTCATTAGGTTTTACACCTTGAGACTGCGTGTTTTGTTTTTTGTTTTTCTTATTAAAAAAACAATTATCAGTTTTGTGATTGTTCCTTTTACAGATAGAACAACAGTTATGAAAATGACAAGTTTCAGTACTGTGATTGTTCATGTGACAATACTTGCAATATTTACCATATTTGCATTTTTCAGTGTTGTGAGTGTGTTGATCACACCATTCACAGTATGGTAAATTAGTATTGTCTTGTTTGTTAATAACTTCTGTTTTCAAATTAGACTTAAGTGGAATATCAAAAGTCACAAATGTTTGAGCTTTGTCTTTTCTTATGTTTGTTTGTATAACAAAAACATTTAAAGATTCAATATTCTTTCCACAAGAGCAGATGTCAAATCCTGGAGTCTGCTTTGTTTGTTTTGTTGGAACTTCAACCACACTTGAAACTTTGTTAGTTTTAGTAATTGGTTGAATGGATTCATCATCCAGTATCAGAAGTCTGTTCATTAAATTCATTGTTTTCTCCTTGATAAAAATTTATTGAGTTACTTGGTGGTGAAGCATGACTTTTAACAAATTTTATCAAAGGTGTTCTATCATTTAATGATGACTTTTATGATGTTGATGATAATGGTTTTGAATCATCTGTTCTGTCATGTGGGTCAAGTGACTCACCCTGTTTGTTTGTCATTGAATCAGGCAAAGGAATATAATTATCATTATATGGTGGATTAACTTTGTTACATCCAAAACCTAATGGGTCTTTAAAAGCCCTTTGTTGAGCAAGAAGTTCTTCAAACTTCTTGTTGCTTACCTGGAACTTTTGAATTTTCACTTCAGTTTCAGCCTGTACTGTTTTAGATTTAGTCAATGATACAGAAAGTTGCTCAACTTGAGCTGCAAGTGTTAACTTTTCAGACATTAATTTGTCCAAATCATTTTGTAAAGAAAGTATTTTGATGCCATATTGTTTTTGTTCTAATTTAAGACTTTCATTTAAAATGTTTGTTTCGATTACTTTCTTGGAAATTTTATCTGGATGTTCTCTGTATCTATTGACTTCATCTATGCATGCTTGTGTGCATAGATTCTCCTTTACCTCTTTTGGGATTTCTGAAATTTTGTCTTCAATATCTACCTTAAGGGCATGATCTGGAGATTGAATTTTAGCTTCATACATGCTCCAGTCACATTCACCATCCTTCTTAATGATCATGGCTGATGATTTGGATTGTTGACTTGGACTGTATTGTGTGATTTGAAGTGGAGTTGGTGCAGCAGGGATACTGATTGGTGGTGGGATCTGTCTGTTTGTTTGATAGCTACATGAAGCTTGTGTTTGATTGTTGTGTCTGTCAACTCTAGGTTGTTGGCATTCTCTTTAAATGTGGCCATACAGTTGACAATTGTAACATCTCACCTTGGTTTTGTTATGACCAATCTTAGTTTTCTTATCCATGCTTAATCCTCTATTCCTTTGTGGAAATCTCTTTGATCTATATGCAATCATAGCCATAGACCATTTGAGATCCATTTCTTCAACCATGCCAGGTGGTAGTTCATCCAAATCTTGTTAAAGGATTTGAGTGGTGTGAGGTTGGCACCCAGATAAGCCTTAAAAGTTGTTGAAAAGGCTGCATAAGCTGCCTTCTGCTCTTCACTTTGAAGAATGATAGTGAGAACATCCATGGGTTTATCAAACTTATGTATGTTCTGTGGCCTTGTCTGTTGTTGTTTACTTGAACTTGAAGCATGATGATTTTGATTATGTTTGCTTTGAGGAGTTGTTTCGTGAGAAGCATGAACACCAGTCTTCATATACTTTTGTTTGTTGTTGGATGACTCTAGTGTAGAAAAGAAAGATGTCTTACTAGTATCTAGGAATTCTTCATCTTAATCTTCACCAGTGCTTGTCAGAAACCATTATCTGTATGTTGTAGTTCTTTGAACTTGTATGCTTCTACATGTCTGATGGTGTTGTTATTTCTAGATTTTTCATCTGACTCTAGTGCCTCCACTTTAGCAACTAGAGAATCCAATGATAGTGCTCCCGGATCCAATGTTGCTTTCATTAATGACACTGACTGAGTCCAACTCTCAGGCAATGCATGCAATCATCTCATTTACTAGTTGCACAAATCTATGAAGTTTTTAGGGAGTAGATTCTCCCTGAATATGATGGAAAGTTTCATACTGGGTCCTCAGTTTTTCTTTCTTGATTTCCCTTATTTCATCACTTTCTTCACACATTGTGTGAAGAACTTTCCACAGTTCATTTGCTGTTTTAAAATTCTCAACCCGTGTTAAGATTTTAAATGGCAATGTTATTACCAGAATACTGTATGCTTTCATGTCTATTTTCACCTTCTTCAGTTCATCACCAGCTACGTTCTTTAAACTTATTGGTTTTTGTGTATTGTAGTCTGGACCCAAGTTCACAGGAACGTATGGTCCTTCTGTTATGGAGGTCCACAAATCTGGGTCTTGAAAGATGATCTAGTTTCTAAACATGATTTTCCATTGTTTAAAGTCAGCTTTGTTTTTTAGCCGTGGTGGTTTGAGACCACTGTTTGTTCCGGACAGTTCATCAGACATGTTTGTTTAAATTGTTAACTTAACGGTTTAAGTTAGAATTTGTTAAAATATTTAGCTTGATGCTAAATTTGATTTATCCTAAAGTCACTAGGATTGTTTGTTAATAAAGTTGATTTTAATTAATTTACCGAATAAAGGTAATTAATTAATTTAAATCAATTTAATGGTACGAGGTTGTTTCTGCCTCGGTATCAACAAGAATATTTTGTTTAATAATGTCATACCGTGACAAAATTCGTCAAAACCTTTGTACCGAAAGTCAAAACCCTAAAAACAAAAGTTTACTTTTAGACAATTTACTTTTTGGATCAAAAAGTAACCAAAATTCAAAAGAAGAATACTGCTCTTCTTTGAATTTTTTGATGAAGCAACACAATCAACAAAGACTTTGATGGTGAGTGATTAAGTAAAAACTAGGGTTTTTCTAGGGTTTGTTGATGGCTGAAATGATTTCAACAAAAACAACAATCGGTTTGTTGTTTGATGAAAAATGATAGAACAATACCTGTGTATTGTTGTATAAAAAATCCTTAGAAACCGATGTGATTTCAATGACTTTGTGATGTTTTTCGTTTAAAAAACAGTGTATGTATGATTTTGAATGATTTTATGAGCTTGAGAGCAACAAAAACACAGATTCTTCTTCAAAATGAGCAAAAACAGATGATTAAATCATGTTTTTCGAACATTGTTGAATGAATGATGTAGCAGAAGAATGTGAGATGATTTCAAGCTAAAAAATGTGTGATATGACGCTAATAAACCACTGAAATCATGTTTGATGATTGAGAGGATTAAAATCAGTGTTTGATTGAGCCAAGGCTCTGATACCACCTGATGAAAATCAACTTAGTCAAGCATATTTGAATATGAACTTTGTAAGAACAATATTCAATATGAATCTATTGATTTCTCCAAGGATCTTTATAAATCTCTCACAAATCAACAAACACTAAACATGGTACGGAAACCAATGACAAATGTGTATGATTTCAGTGTATGTGTGTGTATGTGTGTGTTGTGTGTGTTAGAATGCACGAGAATTTAAAAAGCTTGTTTGATTGATAATTCGTTCAAAAGCTTACAAAGGATTTGGGTAGAGTGCTATTTATAGCCTATACACAAAAGCTATATACAATTACTAATCTACCCTTATGTAAATAAAAATTACATAAATATAATCCTAAGTATCTAAGTCATCCGTTGGGGAATAAGTCATCCGCTGTGGAGGTTCTTCATCCGCTGTGAGAACAGTTTGTTCATCTGCTGTGAGAGCTTGTTCATCCGCTGTGATGACTTGATCATCCGCTGTGGGAATAGTTCATCCGCTGTGAACTTGTTCATCCGCTGTGATGACTTGATCACCCGCTATGGGAATAGTTCATCCGCTGTGAACTTGTTCATCCGCTGTGGGAATAGTCTTCCGTTGTGCAACTTGTTCATCCACTATGATGAATTTGTTCATCCGCTGTGGAGTGACTCATCCGCTGTGAATGACTTAGGCAAAAATTTCTTTATCTACAAATCTGAAAAAGAAAATTTACATAGGTGTTAGTGATTATTATGAATGTTAATGATATTAATGTACTTCTAATGTATGAATTGTGTGTTGAAACATATGTTTTGATAATGGCAAGCATCATACTTTCTTGCATTAATTCTTAATGCACTTTGTTAAGTCAAACAGTTCTGCATTTGAAGAAATGTTTAGTTGACGAGACTTTGACTGTACCGCTCGAGGAAGTACAAGTCGATGAACAATTACGATTCATTGAATAATCGGTTGAGGTAGTGGACCAAAGGTCAAGACCTTGGAACAAATCAAAATCCCTATCGTCAAGGTTCGTTGGAATTCAAAACATGGACCGGAGTTCGCATGGGAATGCGAGGATCAGATGAAGCTCAAGTACCCCGATCTGTTGGAAACAACGACCACTACCGACGAAGGTAATGATTAAATTTCGGGACGAAATTTCTTTCAACATGGGATAATGTCACAACTCATCCAAAACTCATTCGATTTTGATTTATTTCTTATGCCAGTGCAATAGACCAGTGAAGTAACTCAACCATGTAACAAAATTTTTCGGACAAAAATTCTTTCAACATGGGGATAATGTGACATCCGGTAATTTTTCGTTACCAAACTCCATTTGTTCCGTTAGGTCTTGCATGCACGTGTCGTGAGCACACACTGGTTGTCGTTAAACGTTGGTGACTTGGTAATAATTAACAATGATAAACTAAGAATAATTTAACCAATAATATGATTATTAGGTTATGCTTATGTGCTTACGCAATTTGAATATTATTTGCGAATTTTATGCGATAACGTGACTACGTGTAATATATATATTCCATGTGTTTTTGTGGTTAATTTAGAATGTATATGATCATTATTAGTGATTATTAATGTTTGTATTTTGTACTTAAAAACTATTTAAAAAGTGTTTAAAAAGATTAATTTTTATAAAATATAAACAAAAGGGGGTTAAGTGTAGTAAACCTAAACTAAAACTTAACAAAATTAAACAAAACCCTATCACCCAAACCCCCCTTATTTGGCCGAACACCCTCTTCCCCTCACCCTTTGTGATTTCAAGCTTGAACAACAAAAACAATTCAATTTTGATTAGTTCCAATTGTTTCCAAGGTGTTAGAAATTTCCAATTTTGTTTTCTACACGTTTAAAGGTAAGTTTTATCAAGCTTTTTCATAATTTTTGATGTTGATAAACCCTAGTTTGAAAATTGTGAATTAAAGATGAAATTTATGATGATTTGATGATGATATGATGTTAGTTAGGTTGTATGAATGTTAATCTATGTTGATTGTGCAAGAATTCCATGGTTTTGAAGTGTAGTTCATACCTTACTAATAATAGTAACTTTATTTAATGAACTTGATGATTTGATGAGAATTGATGGTGTTAGGATGTTAGTGATGTTGTATGAATGTTGGGATTATGATTATAATGCTATAAATCCAAGAATTGATCATGTAGTTCAAACCTTACTAAAAGTAGAAACTTTTGGAGATGAGATTGATGAATTATGATAAGTTGATGATGTTAAACATGTCTAGATGCTAGTATGGACTTGATTAGGTATGTTATTGACGAATTCATGATAGAATTGAGTGTGAATTGACAATGGGATACTACTTTCCTAAAAGGAAAACTGTAATTTGGGAGATCATTGGATATTGTGAATTGGACATGCTTATTGTGCTAGGATCATGTTAGGATGTTTATTGATGATCTCTAATGCGTTGGATTGTGTTAATTGGGTTGATTGGATGGTTCATGAACTATTTGGGAAAATCTAGGGTTCTTGGAAAATGTGCAAGAATGTAAGTATGGTATTTTGTACCAATTATGTGTTATGATGAATGATAAGACTTAAGATGTACAACATGGATTATTGTGTGTGATTAGGAAGTTATGATTGGGATTAGAATTGGTCATTGTTATGAATTTTGGTTAGCATGAATCTTGTGATGAATGTGATTATGATAAACTGAAGTAGTATAAGGATCTTGTTAGAACTTCAGTTGATGATGTGATATCATGAACTACTTGTATGATTATCATGTATGATGCATTGTTATGTTTGATTAAATGGAATTTAAACTTATATGTCACCAATGGGTCAATGGGTCAACTTGGTCAACTATGTCTTTCTTTCTAAACCATATAGGTCAATATGCAATCTTAAGCACTTACGGTCTATTCAACTACTCTGCTCTAGTATACTTACAAACTCACGTAATCTAGGTAACCTTTGAAGGGTTGTTTTCTCACTCTGTATTTGCTTGCGTGTATTATTCGTTATGCATTAGGTGAGTTCATGCCCCAATGATTTACTTACTTCCTTTTTAGGGGAGATAGCATACTGTTTTATTTTATAAACGCTTTCTACAGATAAGTTGTGCTAGTATAAGGTAGTGTAGCATTACCATGAAAGTCCTCACACTTTTAGATCATTAATATTTGTAACTAGCGGGAAATGTTCGGTATAACTATTGGGCCTGACAAGCCCCACTCGTGCGACTCGAGGTCAAACGAGTGCGATATTGTCCTAATCATAAACATCATCTCAACATGGTATGGTATGACAGGAGGCAAACAAACGAAACGCATGTTAGCTTCGATCGCGTAATCACTATACTTACTACTTGTGAAACTAGACTAGCTATCTGTTTCAGCACATTACTTATGTTTATTTAACGATTACTGTTTATGTTAAACGCAAACTCTTGAACTCACCAACTGTTGTGTTGACTCTTTTAGTATGATATTCTCAGGTCAAGGTTGACTGCAACCGTAGGAGCACGCACGGGTCTCATATGCATTTTAAAACTGACGATATTGGTATTTTGAATTGTTTACTTTGGTTACTTCATAGTTTGGCGCATGATTTGCCAATTTACATTTTCAGTACTTTGAGTTTAAACTATTTATGAAATGCTTTCGCAAATACTGTAAAGTTACAAACTCTAATTTATTTTATACATTACATATAGTGTCGTTCTGAGTAACTAATGACTGGGATCTTGGTTTCTTCACATGCCTCGCGGTAAAACCCCTCACGTGGATTTTGAGGGTGTGACAAGAAATTTCATAATCTTTCTTTAGTACAACTTTCTTCAACTTCTCATTTCTTCTTTTAACTCTTTAATAATTTCTTTCTTGTACATTGTCAACTTCTTTTAAATTCTCAGTCATATCCATATCTTGAACTTCTTCAGTTTCTACAGACACATTTTATGTTGTTTGAGTATGAGTTTCTTTAGAAATCAACACTTATTGAAATGTTTGAGTAGGTGAATCAACAATAGGTGTAGAGCTTTAAAAAATAGGCTCAAACATCATTGCATCAATGTAATAAAAACTAAAATCTTGTTCTTGCTCAAGTTTTTCATTTACATTAGTATCCATCTCATCATCAACATGTGTTTCTTCATTACCTTCTTCATCATGATCATCATCAATAGTAGTTTCTTCATTAATAGCCTCAGTTATATCATCATCACCATCATTATCGTCATCATCACTTGTAGATCATTCATCATCATCTTGCTCATCATCTTCATTATTATCATCATCACCTTCATCTTCATCATCATCAGAAGGTTCTTGAGGAATTTCTTCAATGAGATAATTAGGATCCACTGGTTCATCCTCAATCAAGTGAAAATGATCTACATTGTTGTCTACCTCATCTCTAGCAACATTCAGCATATAGTCAAACATAGGTACATTTGGTGCACGTATGATCATGGCCAGTCTTTTATAAGATATCTTAATCATATGCTCAAGAACTAAGAATTCTCCACCAACACCATAAACATGGAAATCAGGGTGTTCTTCATTGATGATCATCTGTAAGAATCTAGGGTACATCACGTATTTGTTCCTGATCCCTTTCTCCAAATTGAATAGAAAACAATTTAGAATCCATCTTGACATCTTAAATCTTTTGTTTGTTATAAGAGATACAATAGAAGATGCTATATGTACAGGAAAAGAGTTCCACCCTGCACTCCTCTTAGACGTACAATGCTTGAAGATATAACACAGTAGTTTCCAGTGATTGTAGACTCTAGCTCTGAAGAATTATGTCCTTAGGAAATGATCTGGGTGACCCATCTTAATGAATGTTTCTCTACATTCATTAAATGAGAATTCTGCTAAGTCTTCAGGGTCATTTTATCCCAGTCTTAAAGCTTATCTGATAGATTCTTCTAATACTTCAATCATTCTATCATTAGTAATGAATCCCCTTAAAACTTTTCTGCCTTCATCATTGATCTCAACTGTAGCAGTGTTCCAAAACCTCTTGGTCAATCTTGCATAAATGACTGGTCGGTAACACATGGCATACACATACTTAGTTCTTAGCTAAAACCTAATCATCTCCTCATAACTCATAGCACGTGGAACATCTTCATTAAGCAATGCTGCTACATTATGCTTAGGTTCAATCTTTAATTCAGCCATCTGCAAAAATGAAACAAGAAATTTAGTTAATTGGATTTTAACACTTTGAAATCAATGAATGTTTATTGAAATTTAAAGAATTATAATGTTTTAAAATTTTTTAATCTAACTTACACTTTGAAAAATTTTCTAAGTGTTTATGTATTTTGTTCAAGAACAAAAATACATTCAAGTTAGTGTATAGATTATTTAAAACATATCAATTCATTAAATTTTTTATCAGAAACATATTATAAAATGAATTTTTGATGAATTTTTCATTTTTACTAAAAATTTAAAATTTGTGTGTTCATCTTCAACAGTTCGACTGATGATGAATCATTATCGAATCAACGTTGATGAAATTTAGAGTTGAATGTATCAATATGCTCAAGATCAAGTTTATATTCACAATCAATCCTCAATTTCAGTTCTTAATTCCCTTTTTATTCATAAATTTCAAAAATATCAGTCGACTAGGGTTCATACGTCCGAATAGGACTGAAACGCCCAGTCAAATTCAAATCATAAACTTGAAATTTGTATGAATTTGTTTATGAACTTACGTTTATAATCTGATAAACAAACTATTAATCGTAAGTATTTAAAAAATATTAATCAGAATGTGAGAATCAAGGTGTTCGAGAGCCGGGTGTGAGAGTTCAGGCGATTTTGAGTGAATAAATGACTAAAAACACAAAGTGTTGTATTTATACTAAGTGAAAATTTTAGGCGCATGAGCACTGTTTGTGCACATGAGATTGGATACTACACTAAGTATTTAGGCGCATGAGTTTCTACGCATGAGGTTAGGCGCATGAGCACTGTTCAGACGCATAGGTACTGTTTAGACGCTTTTGCACTGTTCAGGCGCATGAAACTAGCTGAAACGCCTAACACTTGATAATTTTATACTTGAAACGCCCAACTCTTGAAAGTCTGGTATTGTGTTGACGCATGAGTATGGATGAAACGCCCAACACTTAACCAAAAATTTCAGATTTATGACAACTTTTGAGGCGCATGAGGTTATCTGAAATTACCAAATACTTGTAGAATTTCTAAAAAATCATCATGCTCCTAATTGGACTTTTGAACATTGTTTAGGCACATGAGATGCCTTTCATGAGTCTAACAATTATAATTTTCAAATCATCCACCTAAACATTGTTTAAACGTATTAGTACTATTCATATACTAATATTTAAACAAATTGTCAAATTTTGACTTTCATCCAAAATTTACATAATTGACCCTCAATTTTGAAAATTTGACATTTCAAACTTTTATTTTTAATATTTAAATTTTATTATAATTATTATTATTTTTTGTGTTTCAGCCTTTTTATTTTTGTTTTAAATTTTCGAAAATAATTTTCCTTCATTTTAGTCCCTGATTTTCACAAATAATCTCATATTAAAATGTTGCAAAAAGCTTTTCCACTTTAAAATGTTTCAAGTTATTTTTTACATTATGATAAACACACGCATGCTTGAACTTTTTAGCTTCATCCTTTCCATTCAAAACATTTAATTTTGAATTTATTCATATCTTGAAAAATTGAGTTATTTTCTCTTAGACACTTTTACCTTTTACTCCCCCTAAACTTTTAATATTAATAAAACTTAAAAGTTTCTTAAATTATCATATGAAGAGTATATTATTCATTGTTAACAACACACAGAAAACATGCAAAAATCAAAATTAAAGTAGAATAAAAATCTAATATTTACAATTGAATCAATGTCTGCAGTGAGATCATATCAGTTATGAGCAGTACATTAAAATAAAATGAATTATGGACAGTCATAGATAATTATTAAATCCTGATCAAGTGTGTTCCAGGTCAGTGATTTTACAGGAAAGGAGACACAAGATCCAGGGACAGACAATGAGTGTTTTTGGCAAAAAAATAAGCACACTTACGTTTTCAATTCTTGGATTGATTAAGGTTGATTTAGATATGACATGATGTGACCCACACATAGACTTAGAGAGATAAACTATCATCAAGGTATGCAAGAAGGCACATTTTCTTAACTTATTAACCTGACAAATATTTATAACCAGAGTTCATGTTTATAATTTAGATGAGAATTATCATGGGTAAACCAGTTGATAATCTCTAACCATCCATTTGAATGGGTTGTGCATATTGGCATCTTTTGCATCATAGGAGAATATCCAGGTCTGTAATCACTTACAACAGAGGATTTATCTCATCACTTCAGGTCTATGATCACTCATAACAGAGAAGTGAGCATATACTTGTAACATATCTCATGGTTATTCATATCACCACCAGGTATGAGTTTTGTAACTTTAAAAGCAATCAATCCAATAAGCTAATACTACTCATTAGTACTAAGCTGAACACACATACATGCATAGATGATTTAGTTTAATCACAAGAATTTAATTTTTCAGTATAATTACATGAGTTTGCCTACACATCCTATCTAATCATGTCAGACTTTATTATCGAGTGAAATATGCAACTGATCTAACAAATGTACTATCATTTCTCACATATTGCAAGAACAGATTCATTCCTAAATAATGAATTAACAAAGAAAAACTCTATTTTTTTATTTGTTTTATATTTTATCTTTGGATTTTGAATTTTCTATTTTTGTATTTGTTTTTGCTTTTTATAAGAAACATGCACACACAAAATACAATTAGGCAATTAACTATGACAGTTTCTCTTGTTGTGTCCTATTTAGTTAAGGAAGGGTTGTGATCATATTAAGACTCAATTAACTGAAATGCTCAAAAACCAGTTTTTACACATGGTTAATAAGACCAATTGACTCTACCAAATACTCAAACCGACCTGATAAGAAGGCTTTAGTAAATAGGTCTGCCAACTGTTTCTCAGTTGCAAATTGAATCAGAATGATTAAACCTTTTTTAGAGTTATCTCTGAGAAAATGATATCGAATCTCAATATGTTTTGTTTTTGAATGTTGGACAGGATCAGTTGTAATGAACATAGAAGCAATGTTATCAATGTAAATTGGAGTTTTAAGAAAGTTGAACCTGTAATCTAGGAGTTGGTTTTGTAACCAAAGAATTTGAGAACATCCTGCTGAAGCAGTTATGTACTCAGCTTCTGCGGTTGAAACGGAGACATATGTTTGTTTCTTATATTGCCATGAGACTAATCTGGGTACTAAAAACTGACAACCACACGTAGTAGATTTTCTATCTTGACAACATCCTCCATAATCACTATCAGTATATCCATGTAACTCGAAGTTTCCTTCGTAAGGATACTATAGCCCTAAAGCCGGTTTACCTTTGAGATACCTGAATATTCTTTTAATAGCTATTAAGTGGGATTCCTTCGGGTGTGATTGATACCTGGCACAAACACAAATAGCATGCATTATATCAGGTCTTGATGCAGTAAGATACATCAATGAACTAATCATAGATCAGTATAATGTTTGGTCTATAGATTTTCCTTTCGGATCAGGCTCAATCTTCGTGTTTACGTCAGCTGGAGTTCTAATGGACTGACAATCTTGCAGCTTAAATTTCTTTAAGATCTTGTCAACAAACTTCTCTTAATTAATGAAAATACCATCTGTAGATTGCTTGACTTGAAGTCCAAGAAAGAAGTTGATTTCTAGAACTCATTTGAAATCGAGACTTCATTATTTCTTCGAATTTATTGCACAATTTTAGACTTTTAGAACCAAATATGATATCATTGACATACACTTGTACACATAAGAGATCATCAACATCTGTAAGGCCCCGGTCCCGGGAACCCTACAGTCGGTCTTCATTGCATGTATTTTAAATAAACACTACGTATAACATATAATCATAGCTTTGAAATTGAGCATTTGCAGCGGAAACATTAAACTTTTACTATGAATACTTTTGCCATTTAATACAACGTAGTTCATTTACAAAACATCTAATGTTGCATTACATTACAAAAGCACTATTACAAGCTTTCTTTACATTTCCTAACTTTACTATGATTGCTGCTGAAGCATATGAAACCTTTGATTACGTAAGTAATCTCTTTTATATGAATCCTCAGCAACCATAGGGTCATACAGCGACCTCTAT
>BJCO01464858.1:0-16741 GCA_018326465.1 Flaveria floridana | reverse complement strand
GGGTAGTTTAGTCTTTTTGTACAAGCTGTAAGTCAGCCTATAAATAGAATAGAATCCTCGTATATGAGGTAACTTTGTTGTGACTGTTTACACAACTTTTAAGAAAAGACAATTAGAATATACTTTGTTTTCTCCCATGTTAGCTGTCTTGTTACTGTAGCTTGCTAAACATTAGCATTTACTCTATAACAGTTCACTGAATCAATACAAGAATGCATTTATGAGTATATCAAGTGTTTTATGATCATTGATTGCCTAATTCCGCCTTTCAATCTTTGACTCAATCATCATATTCGATCCTTGTTGATTCACATCAACAGAGAATATCATTCTCAAACCCAGTCACTATCTTCCTCATAATCAGTCGTATGTGAATCAGAATTGCTGCTTGTATCATATGATTCTTTTACAATTTCTTTTGATACCTTAATTTCATCAGATTTTGATATTTTATATTAATAATTTTAAATTCTGAGGAAGATGTTCCTGTTTCATTTGGTTTAGAAATCTGAATTGGGATGAAAGATAGGATAGGGTGAGAGTGGAACTTTTAAAAAGAATTTGAGTCCGTACTTCTTACTGAAGTTTCATTTGAACATTCATTCTTTTCATTAACATGAGCATTGATAACATCTGGAACTGAGCTAGAAACAACTGATGATGTATGAGATGGAGTAGAAATAGAACTACAAAATCCATCATCTGAAACAGACTGGGATGCAAAACTACTTAAACTAGTGTCTTTCAAATATGTTTTGGAATCAGAAAAACTATGACTAGAGCTGCCCAAACCACTACTGCTACCGTAACCATAATCCTCTCGAATTTTCTTATGATTCACTCCTTCTAGACCTGCATGCAAACTGTTAGTATTATTCTTAATCAGATCATGCTTTGGATGCGGTGTAGGCATAGGTGAATAGCAATAAGTACATGGAGGAGGATAAACATAAGTGGTTTCATCAGATCCCAGCCCGGTTTTAAGTCTAGCCCCATTTGCTTCTTGCAAAGATCCTCATGTTTCATCCCAGATATCGTCCATTTTTCAAGCTTGGTTTTTAATTTACTTGTTTCAAACTCAGCATGAGTAACACGCTCTGTTAGTGACTCAATTTCAACATTTCTTTCCCAAAGATTTCTCTATAAGTGCTCGTTTTCTTTTAAAGACTCATTTAATTTAATAAACTATTTAGACTCATTTATTTTATGTTCCTTATTTATTTGTTTTAGCTCTTTTTCATTTTCTAATAATAACCTATTTTCTTTGTAAACCCCAAATAATCTAATTTTACATGGAGAAGAACATATATCCTGAATTACATTATGATGAAGACCCATGACTACTTTCTCGGCAGCCAGGGCCTTTTCACACTGACAGACCGGTGTGTTCTTCTTCCCTTCTTCCTCTTCCTTCTTCTCAGCTTCCATGCTAGCTCTTTGATCTTCACCTACTTCATTTTTCACCTCTTCCTTTTCTTCCAGCTTAAACTATTTCCTGTCAACCTGCTCCAGCTTTTCACATTCTTCAACTTCTTCAACCTTCAGTTCTTCAACAACCATTGCAACCTCATCTTTGAATACACAAGCTTCTTCCATCAGAACCTCATCACAGGCTTTTTCCATAACCTCAGCTTTGAATTCACTGAATGGATCAAACTTTTCCACTAACTCCTCCTCCATACTTACCACCCCAGCTACTAACACTTGATTGATCTCCTCCTTTATTTCTGCAATCTCAACACTCCAATCAAAGTTGGAAATCATGGATGTTTCTTTCTTCTGCATGGCTTCTTCATTTTCTACTATTAGGATAAACTTTGAGGTTCCAGTCATTCCTTGATCAGTGACGATGGGAGATGGACATTCTCTTTTAATGTGACCTAACTGCTTGCAATTGAAACATTTCAACTTTGACTTATCAAAACCAAATTTGGAATTTTGATTATGATTGCCAAAGTTCCTTCTACCAGTGCGCTCCATAAATCTCCGTGCACGCAGTGTGAGCATGGCCATTTGCCATTAAATGTCAGTTTCCTCTAAATCATCAGGATCCACCTGATACATATCTTTAACAATTACCCCTTGCCCTTAAGTTCTCCAGCAACCAAAGCGTCATACCTATGAACAAACATCCCGAACAGTGCCAGGGTATCAGTAGGAATTTGAGTGGTGACCGTTGTCTTTAAGCTTGAACCAACACTTGTAGGTCTACCACTTGCCTTGTCTGACATACCCATTCTTATGGATCCACTATAAGCTGCACCATACATGGTCGAGTTTGCAGTGGATGAAATCAATGCAGCATTTCATGGATGTACAGTGGCTGGCACTAAGGATTGATTGTATTCCCTCCTCTTTAGATCCAAGTCAAAAGATTTCAGTTTGTTGATCACATCCATAAGCTTGTAATTAGCAAAGTTTCTTTCCTGCTTTAGCATTCTTACTTGTAAGCTCCATTGGGGTGGAAGAGAGTCCAAGAGCTTGGTCATCTGCTCATGATTACCCAACTGATCATCATACTTCTTTAGGGTGCTTGAAACAGACAAAAATCGATTAGTAAGATCAGTAAGGCTTTCATACTTATGTCTAACGAATGAATTCAACTCCTTCTCAGCTTGGGCTTCCTTGTCCTTCTTCAGATCTTCATTTCTATCATAGAACTCACATAGAGCATCATACAAGGACTTTGCACTTATGTACTCAGCAAAACGATTGTATATGTCTTGTGATAAGCATAAGGTCAAGGCCCCAAAAGCTTTCTGATATCGATCGATTAACTTAATATCTCTCTTAGAGAAGGTTGAAGAGTCAGTGTTCTCCCTGGTTTGTTCCCTGACAGTTACCATTAGAGTGTATGGACCTTTCATCATAGATTCCCATTGATTACAGTCTGTGTTGAAGAAAAAGGCCTTCAAGCACCGCTTCCAATCTTCAAAATTGTCTCCGTTAATAAGCCTCAGTGGCCTATTTATTGCAACACCTTCCAAATGAGAGATGGTAATGTTGGTTGATGTCATTGTCAAAGTAAAAGACAGATTTGTTGAATTTCAGTAAATTCGCCCGTAGATTCACTCGTAGTTTCGCCCGTAGATTCCCTGAGCAAACAGGCAGCAGTTTCGCTAGGCAAATGCTGTAAAATTCCTAGTTTCATGCACAGTTTCACCGAAACTAGTAGAACTTTCGTTCCAAGACAAATTCACTAGCAGTTTCACTTGGAGGCTTGACTAAGTGAGGTGAACTTTCGTTCAAACTTTGTAGATTCGCTAGAATCCACTGAAAATTTAGGAAATCACTGAAAATGGTAGTTTCGCTGGAGCTATACTAGTTTCACTAGACGCAAAACTAATTTCGCGAGATGAATAAAACAACCTGTTCGAACTAAAAATCAATCTGAAATCACCCAAATCACTATTAATTAGTGATTGGATAATTAGGATAGCTTCCTATACTCAAACACAGTATTTTAGGAAAGGTTTTCAAGCTATAACAACACTCTAATGATATAAAATTGATAAAACATTGATTTCTTTCAAAAACCCTTTTAGAACCCAATCAATGACCACATCAAGAGCACTATGGCTCTGATACCATATTGCAGGTCCATTGGTGATCGAAAAACAATGCAAATGATGTAATATAACCACAAATCCCACTGAAATATAATCTAAACAATGATCTATGAAAAGTGTTTGAATGTAAAACCATTTAAAAATCAAACAACATTCAAAACAAGGCTTAAAGATGACAAACAAATAATTTCAGCCACACCGATAATAATCTGAGTAATGCAAAAGTATATTCTGAATTAGGATTGTGCAAAACTTGCACAAACTGGTTACAAGTTTCATATATATAATAAGGATAGTTTCGCTGACAGTTTTGTTGGGTACTAAAACTGTCCTAACCAACAACATATATTCACCCCGCTGCGAAACATAGTTTTGCCGGGTGACCTAAGTCAGTTGACTACCAGTAAAACTATAGTTTCGCTGCTAGTAGTGAAACTATTACAAAAACTAAAACTAATAATTAATTACATACAAAGGATAAACTAACATTAAACCTATAACAAATAAATCAAAATAAACAAACTAACTAAGGTGAGTCCAACTTGTACTTGATCTTCAAAGACTCATGGTAAGATTCCTTATGAGCTTCCTTTTATTGGTTTCCTTGTATCATTTGGATGTCCTTGCACCATCTTGAATACTAAAGATCAAGTTGCCAAATTTGATGAGAAATCAAATGATGGACACTTTATCAGATACTCTTCCCAGCTAAGGCTTATAGAGTATACAATCTCATATTTAGAGTAGTTGAAGAATCAACCAATATGACCTTTAATGAGAACACTCCCAGTGTAAAAGATTCAGGTCTTGATTAGCTATTTGATCTTGAATTAGTTACCAACTCTTTTAGAAAATATTGTGAGAATGTTCAGGATCTACAGGTAACTTATTAATAGGAGATCCTGACCCAAGATTTGAGCTGAGAAGACCAAGCAGGAATACTACTTCAACTCTAGGAATAACTAACACTGCAGATGGAGTTCCTATCAACACAACCATGACCAATCCAGTTGATACATCTGATTGCCTACTAATTCAAGTTCAGAGGCACAAAACTCAAATGAAGGAGCTTCTAATGTAGGAGGAAATGATGGTGGTGACAGTGATCGGGATTTTTTTAAGTTGATAACCATTCCATCAAAGATAACATCAATGTTGTCACACACTCATTGGATAAAGTCTCTCTTATAAGTATGTTAATGTGGCGGGTGACACTTCATTGCCAGATCTAAACTTCAAAAATTTAGATCTGTCAAATTAACTTGTTATGATCCCTTAACTCAAGATCCATAAATCATACCACACTATAAAAATCATTGGAAATGTTAACACAAGGGTGAGAACAAGGGGACAAACCCATAACAAAAATGTTTGTCTATACTCTTGTTTCTTATCTCAGATAGAGACAAAGAAGGTTGATGAGTCTTTGAAGGATGGAAGTTGGATTGAAGCAATACCGAAGGAGCTACTTCAATTCAAAATGAAAAAGGTTTGGAACCTATGTCCCCTTCCTCAAGGGAAGACTACCATAGGAACCAAATGGGGTTTTAGGAATAAGAAGGATGACATAGGACTTGTCATAAAAAACAAGGCTAGACTAGTTGTATAAAGTTACACAGAAGAAGAAAGGATAGACTACACAGATGTTTTTACTCCAGTGGCAAGACTTGAAGCAGTTAGGATATTCCTCGCTTTTGCTGCATCCAGGAATTTTAAGGTCTACCAACTTGATGTCAAGTGTGCCTATCTATATGGGGTAATAGATGAGGAGGTGTATGTCAAACAACCACCTAGCTTGCAGAATCGGATCATCCTGATTATGTTTTCAAGCATGATAAAGCACTTTATAGGCTGTACCAAGCTCGAAGGAAGTGGTATGAGACACTATCTCAGCATCTCTGTCAGCATGACTACAGGAGAGGTACTATAGATGGAATACTCTTTATCAAAGGAACAGGGAATGACTTGATGATGGTTTATGTTTATGTAGATGACATTATCTTTGGGTCAACAATCCAAAGCTCTGTAAAAACTTTGAGAAGCCGATAAAGAATAGATTTGTAATGAGTGCCATAGAGGAACTCAATTTCTTTCTAGGAATTCAACTGAAGTAGGTTGACAATGGCATCTTCATAAGTCAATAAAAGTATGTGCAAGACATACTTACAAGATTCAACATGACTGAATGTAAGGTTGCAAAGACACCCATATCTATAAACCATTCCCTTGGACCTGATCTTGAGGGGGAGTGTGTAGATGAACATCTTTATAGGGCTATGATTTGGTCTCTTATGTACCTCATAGCTAGCAGGCCTAATATCTTGTTTGCTACATGTATATGTGCAAGATATCAAGACAACCCCAAGATGTCACACCTGGTTGCTGTCAAGAGGATTCTTATATATCTTAAGGTGCTCCTAAGATAGGCCTTTGGTATCCAAAGAATTCTGAATTTAACCTGCATGCCTATACAGATAGTGACTATGCTGGTTGTAACATGACTGCAAAGTCTACATCTTAGGGGTGTCAATTCAAGGGTGTAAGGATAGTCTCATGGCAATACAAGAAACAATCCTATGTGTCTGCATCAGCTACTGAAGCTAAATACGTTGCTGATGCTAGCTGTTGTGCTCAAGTGCTTTAGATTCAAAATCAGATGTTGGACTATGGATTCAACTTCAAGGAGACTCCAATACACAGACAACAACAGTGTTATATCTATCATAGAGAATCCTGTGCAGCAATTAAGGACAAAACACATCAATAGGTATCATTTAATTAGAGATAATTTTGAAAAAGGATTGATAAAACTAGGGAAAGTTAAGAAAATTGAACAATATGCTGCTCTATTCACAAAGGCTATTGATGAAAAGAGATTTAAATATCTTGTATCAGCTATCGGGATGATTAAATTTGAGTAGATTTTCTTAAATCTTAATTCAAGAATATTTATAAAACATGTGTGTTCTAAGTTGTCTAAACTATCACCTATATAAGCCCAGTTTACTTTGGAAGAAACATTTTCAAATGATATTTCTTAGAATTTTGGAAATTTTTTAAACATATTTTCTTTTGAAAGAAATTAACATTGTCTTTAGAAGAATATTAAGTCTTCAAATTAGATAACTACTTATAAGAAATTTACCTTCAGAAGAAATTTTGATATATATTCCAAAACAAAAATATGCTTCTAAGTACTTATATGCTTTTGAAGGAAAAAATTTTCCGAAAGCAATTAAGTCTCGAAAGATTTATTCTCTTAAGAATAAAACTTCCAAGTTTTAATATCTTCTAAAACCAAATATCTCTCGGAACAGAAAACACTTTAAGTATTTTTTTTTCCGAAGTAAATTTCCATAAAGCTCAGGAATATCATCTGAACTTAAAATTGGCTTCAGAAATTTATATAAAAACTTCCAAAGACAAAATACCTTCAGAAGATTTTCCACTTCAAAGAAACTACATTTTTGGGCACCTTCTTCAGATGTGGGACCGATATTCGGATTTCAAACGTATCCTTTTGCATTAACTTTGTCTCAAATCCATTTCATATATATACACTCAATGGTTCCCTCTCTTTCACTATCTTCTTACAAACCGCCTTTGTTCTTATCTTCCTTCACATCAAAGCTACCTCAAAATGGCCAACCTTGATCGATGAAACCAACCTGATTTTTTCATGAACTTACACAGGCAACATAATCATGTTGCTCTGTTGAAATCTGAGAAAGATCTTGGTTTCTCAAAGGTTTCAAGCTTCTTAACTTTTTCCAACTACTTCACCTCCATTACCATAGATCTTCCACTCTATGAGGACCAACTATTGGAGTTCTAGAAGACCAGCCAAGAGGTCAATATGGATGGGGAGAAGGAACTGTCTGCCACAGTGTAGGGGAGGACAATCTTTATCACCCCAGCCTCCATAAACTCACATCTAAGGTTGGATGATGTAAAAGGTGATTTGTTCTTCCCTAAGTCTATTGTCAACCACGCCTTTGGACAAATGGGCTATGAAGGTGATTACTCTATAAGAACCTTCAGAAAGGGAAAGGTCTCCTCCCAGTGGAAGTATCTCCTTAATGATGCCGTCTGCAGTTTATCCAACAAGCATGGACGATGGGACCAAATTCCTGAAGACCTTTCCTATATAGTCCATGGGATGGTTCAGGGGGTCAAATTCAGGTATTCACATTTATTCTACACTAATTTACATGCAAACTTGGACTCCTTAGAATATTACGTGTTCCCTATATATGTCCAGCATATTGTTAATTGTGAACTGGTCTCACAGTTAAGGGGAATAGGTAATGTTCTAAAATTAGGACAGACAAAGCCTGACATCTTTACGAAAATAAGAAAGCCTATTGTCGGCTTCTCAATGGTAGAAAGAACCATTGTCCCAAATATGTTAGAGGTCATTGATCAAGGTGACAACCTAGCAGCACCAGCTAGTGTTAAACCCACACCTTCTACCTCTCAATAACCCACATAGCCACAAATAACCATCACCTACTAAAGGAAATCCAAACGAACCCCTTCACAAGCTACTCAGCTTGTGCAGGCCCCCATATCACTACCTATGCAGGAGGAAGTGGACACTGGAGCTCCCACTTCCCCTGAGGAGCAAACCACTCCCATTCCACCAATCATTAGTTCTGAGGTTCCTCATGCTTAGCCTGATGAGCTCACAACCCCAACAGCTTTAAGTCTTCACTTAGAGTCTCAAAACTCTAATGAACAAGCTTTAGGGGAAAGTTACCATCCCCAGTCTCTAGATCTTAACCAACTAATTCCCAATCTAGAGTTCTATGATAATGAGGACATGGGCTTGAGTGAGTACCATGAGTCTCTCTTCTCCACCCCTATTTAAGGAGAGATAAGTACTCCTACACCCATGTCTAGCCCACATCATCCACCCATTACTGGGGTGGATCTTCCTGAACATGTTCAGAAGATCCATATGGAAGAGGCCCTTAGTAACCTCCTCACTTGAAATTGTCCATACTTAGTAACCTCCTCAAGTCCACATGTTGTGGAGTCACTCATACAAAAGTCTGTTTGAGGTATGTCTGCCCCACCCTATTATACAGAGAATGAAATACTAGGGTGGAGCTATGATGCTGATTGGAGAGCCCTAATACTGCTTAAACTTCAGGGGCAGCAACAGGTCTTCAATATAAAATCCTGAAGTACTATGACAGTCTTCCTCTAGTCCATATGTCACTTGCCAATCCAAGTCAAAATAGGCAAGCAGACAGATTAGCTGAGAGGATTCAAGATAGGATAGTTGAAGAGTTCAGACAAAGAAGAAGATAAAGGCTAACAGGAAATGTCATTGGTCAACTGGATGTTGAGGTGGACCTTAAGATTAGATTTGAAGGGGAAACCTTGACTAAAGGCCCAGTGATAGACCCTGTGACATCCAGTAATTTTCCGTTACTAAACTCCATTAGTTCCCTTAGGTCTTGCATACACGTGTCTTGAGCACACACTAGTTGTCGTTGAATGTTGATAACTTAATAATAATTAACAACAGCTATTAGATAATAACTTAATTAATAACGCTGATTATTAATTTGTGTTTATGTGATTTATAGATTTTAAATATTATTTGTAATTTTACTTGATAACGTGACTATGTGTAATATATATATTTCATGAGTTTTATTATTAGTTAGAAATGTAGATGATTATTATTATTATTGACTAATAATACTTGGATTTTGTAGTTAAAACTATTAAAAAGATGCAAAAAAGATTAATTTTTACACGAGGTGATTAAACAAAGTTTAAATGGAAAATGTTAATTAAATTAAGTTGAACAAAACCCAAACCCTAGACCCCAACCCCCCTATTCATCGGAAACTACCACCAAATACCTCAATCGTTTCGAATTTGATCAAGAACAAGCACCAAGAGTCGATTTGATTAGTTCCAAGAGTTAGCAAGTGATAAGCAAGTGATAATCATCATCTTTATATATTTTAAGGTGAGTTTTTCTAACAAGATTTTCATATTTTTGCTTCATGTTAAACCCTAATTCGAAAATCATTTGGAAAAGATGAAATTAATGGTCATTTGATGATTATATGATGTTAATTATGTTGTATGAATGTTAATCTATGTTGATTGTTCAAGAAATCTGTGATTTTTATGACCTAGTTCATACCTTACCCAAAATAGTAACTTTTGATCATAATATTATGCAATTGATGATTGTTGATGATTCATTGATGTTAGTTGTATTGCTTTGATGTTCGTTGTATTGCTTTAATGTTAGTTTAAATGGATGGTTCAAGAAAAATCATGAAATCTAGTGATTGTTCATACCTTAGTATAAGCAGAAACTATTTGTATGATGTTTGGGAATTATGATGAATTGGTTATGATTATCATGTTTAGATGAATGCTCTGAACTTGGTTTTGGGGTGTTACTTTCCTAAAAGGGAAACTTTATTTATGTAGAACATTGGATATGATGAATTGGGCATGTTTATAATGTTAGGTTCATGTTAGAGTGTTTGTTGATAATGTCTAATGTGGTGGAATGTATTAATTGAGTTCTATGGATGCTTGATTAATCATTGGTTCGTATGAATCTTGTTGATTAATGTGATTATGATAAACTAATATAGTATGATGATCTTGGTAGAACTTGAGTTAATGATGTGACATACGTGAACAACTTGTACAATTATCATGTATGATGCATTACTACACTTGATTAAATAGGATTTAAATTAATATGTCACCAATGGGTCAACATGTCAACTAGTTCAAATGAGTATTGTTTTTCAAAACCTTGGGTCAACATGTTTATTGAGCACCTAGGGTTGTTAAGCTTTCTGTATACACGTACTTATGTACTTGCATGTTCTTGGCAACCATTGAAGGTTGTCTTTCCATTCATCGTTAGTTTCTTTGTTATTGTTCGTTGCCTACCAGGTGAGTTCATGCCCCATCATTTTTACCTACTTCCTTTTGGGGGGAGATAGCATACTGCTTTATCTTACAAATGCTTTACATTGATAAGTTGTGTTAATATAACATAGTGTAGCGTACCATGAAATCCCCCACACTTTCGGATCGTTAATAATAATTGACTGGGTCCGAGAATGATATTCTCTGTTGATATAGAGTCAACAAGGATGGAATATGGTGTTGAGTCAGTGATTAAGTAGCGGAAATACTAAATCAAAGAACATTTAATGTTGTAAATGTACTCATAAATGCTTGTATATTGATTGTGGAGCAAACAAGTTACAACGGGTTCTAGGGTTTTCAAGAACAGTGAAAAGACAACTACAGAACCTCATAACTTGAGTACTAGGTATCTTTCGGAGTGAAAAACTTGCATATGATGGATATTTTATTCTATTTATAGGCTGACATAAAGCCTGTACAAAATGACTAAACTACCCTTACATCTATACAGGATACTAGTCTAAGTACAAAAGGTCTTCAGTCGCATTAGTTGTTGAACATCCGCATTAACTAATGCGGATGCCTTGGCGTCATCAGCATTTCTTTATTCTTCATTAGCATTAAGTGTTTGGTCATCAGCATTAAGTACTGCGGATGAGCAAACACTTATCAGCATTTCTCTTTGTGCATCCACATTGACGAATGCAGATGAACAAATACTTAATAGCATTTGTTCTAAAGCATCCGCATTAACCAATACGGATGAACAAATACTTGCAACATTTGTTCTTAGCTATCCGCATTTGTTTATGCGGAAGAACAAACACTTGTCAGTATTTGTTTCTTGGTCATCCGTATAGACAAATGCGGATAGCCAATACTTGTCTTCTTTTCTTCACCTGCATGTTTTCTTGGACTTATAGGAATCAACCAACAGAACAATCATCACCCATCACTTGAATTAGCATGTATGATCCTTCAGGGTCCAACAATATTCCCCCTAAGGATTATACAGCTTAAGTACTTCAAGGTTTTGATGGTGGATGAGGTTGTGAAGATTCTATTGGGTCTTCAGCAGGTGCTTGGGCTGGTGATAATGGAGTTGTGCCTGGGTCTGGGAGATATGGATTCAGGATGGACTTGATCATGTTAGAGAAGTCTCTAGCCTCGTTCATCCTATCCCTACTAGTACGTGAATAGTCATTTGGCTCATGGTGTGAATTTCTTTAATGGGCATCTTCTTCAGAGATATGGGTTCCCACACACGAACAGTAGATAACCCATCTCTGTGAATCAGAAGTGTTCCATCAGCATCAACCTCAAGTTTCACAATACTACCCAGATTGAGAGGTGTCTTCTTCTTCTTCCTCTGTTCTCTCTTATGCCTGATTCGGTCATAAGCCATCTTCAAGATTTTGATACACTTAAGTAAGAAATACGTATTTGGTTCTCCCAGCTTGTTGGATATTTCCCTGAAGTGCCTTGAAAAGATGTAGTGGATGTAAGACTCATCAAGCAGTCTTACTTCATAACCACTGAACAGTCTGATTTCTACCCCTTCTTTTCTTCCCCATTTCCTTTCAATCACCAACTCATATGTGTTTTCATCATAATAGACATTTGAGATTGGGATGGAAGTTTGGGTTCCAGCTACGATCTTTCTTTTTAGTGATCAGTTGGTTTTACATTCAACTCAGGAAATACCAACTCTTCAGTCCTTTTTGTTCTCTTTTTCTTGTCCACGGGATTTTAGAAAGTTTTATCTTTCCTTAAGCAGACTGCTTTCAATGAGTCGGAGTTCTTTGTTCTTTTGAAAATCCTTAGAATTTCTTCGAACTCATATCCCCTATACATTGCTTGATGATTAATCAACTCAATCTTAGCCAGTTCTTTCAGAACATGAATTTGCAGGGTGTTCATAAGAGAAGAGTACTCTATGAAGAATTGTACTAACCCTAAGATTCTTTTGATCATAAATATGTTCCCGACACTGTCGTACTTCCAGGCAATGATCTTTACACCTTTTTTACCCTCTAGAGCTAACACACCCTGAATCATCTCAGAAGTGGTTAACCCTTCTTGAAGCTGTAATTAAGAGGGTTCAATAAACCACTCAGGATTCCTCTTAAGAATGGGTGCCAAGATATCATGGTCTTGATGGGTGAGCTGAATGTCTTGAGCTGTGAGTCTCGTTTTGGGTCTTCTTCCTACAACCTCCTCTTCTAACTTCTTCAATCTGTCTCTCTTTTCATTGATCATTTTGAGGATCACATCTATAAGAGAATTAGCTTTCATGTTACCCAGCTTTCTCTTTATATATCCTTGCTTGGAAAGATAATCCTTCATTTCCCTATCAGACATGGTGTAGGGATCAGGATAAGGAGCTTGAGAGGTTTCAGTCTGTTTTATGGTTAGGGTTGTGAATGTGATTGGGGATTTGATTGATCTTCTCTCATACTCAGTCACATGTGTTAGGTCAAGAAATTGGTTCATCTTTCTCACTTCTTCTACCATGGACTCAGAGGTCATCCCAAACATCTCATCGACTTCATAACCGTGATTGATCAGAAACATTGCATTGATCATCAAGTCATCAGTTTGAGCCTTTTCAACCATCTCCTCAACAGAGGTTTCAACCTTCACAGTACTATCTTTTACCATAGGCTCATCAACCTGGCATCCTCTTTCAATCGCTCCTTCTTCCAAGTCAATAATTTCAATCATCTATTTTAGTTATGCCTTGACCTTCTCATGCCCCTCAAGAAATTTAGCTATTGCAGCCAAACTTCTTGGATCATCTTTCTATTTCTTCTTTACAGGCTCTTCTTCCTCTACAGGCCTTTTTCCCTTAGCCTTCTCAGACATGTGCTTCATTTTTCTTGACTAAGTATGTACAAATGGTCTGGATGAGGATGGCACATATGTTTCAACTATTATTGTGCTTGATTTTTTAGCTTGCTTTCAGCAGCTTCCTCCCTTTCTTTTAGCTTTTCACTAAGTCTTCTGATGAGCTCTTTTTGCTCATCAGACAGGGTGTCTTCAGGAACAATCTGCAAGCTCAACTCTCTCTCCAAGGGCACTAGAGTTTGAGGATTCACCACTAAGTTTTCTACTGGAAGTCTTGGGTCTCTAACAAAATCCCAAAACTCATCATTAATGGTAAAGTCTCTAGTAAAGTAGTTTTCTAGATCTTTAATGAGATCTCTAAGCTCAAAATCTTGCTCTATGGTTTCTTCAGATGGACCACTTGAATAGACAACCATGGCTAGACTTGGCTCAATCTCTATTTCTGTTTCTTGTTTGGTTTCTTGTTCTGGTTCTGGTTCATCTTCACTTTGTTCTTCTTCATCACCTTTGGTTTCTTGATCTTCAACCAACTCATCCTTGATCTTGATTAACATTTCCAGTTCTGAGACCCTTTTCATTAAGGTCTCATTCTGGTTGCTAAGATCAGTGATAAGATCAGATTGGCTTTCAATTAGGCTTTCCTGCTCCTCCATGGCAATGGTCTGTATAGTTATAGTGTCAACATGCCCACTAATTTCTTCTTTAGCTTGATGGAGGGTAGCTTTAAGATTATCTATTTCTTTGTCTTTCTTTGTTATTTTAGCCTCATGTCTCTCCTTTAGATCTTTTATCTCTACTTCTTTCTCATTCAGCTCTTGTATTGTGTCTTGAATAATACCAGACCTCCTATTCAACAACTTTTCCATCCCCTTCCCTTTCAACAGGAGCTCTGTAATCATTTCATCTTTCTCATCAGGTTGATTGATTCCTGATTTAGCATAGCTTTCAAAAGGCCATGCCTTTGATTGGACTTGTCTTACAGGCATCCTCATAGTGTGACCCTCCTCATCTAGAGATGATTCAGAGCCATCTGAAGAGCTAGTAGATTCACCAGACTCTACAGGCTCAGCAGCTATAAGAGAAGTGTGAGGTGGAGAAAAATAAGCTGGAGACATGTAACGAGACTGAACAGGTGATGGAATAAGTGGAGATGCCATCTCTACTTCTTGAACAGAAGGTCCTGAGTGAAGAGCACCACCTACATCAATATGTGGTGACTCAGGCCTTTGTTCCTCCATTTCTTCTACATCATGCTCATCAAGTTGTTATTGATCATGAGCTACTTCTTCTTCTTCCTCTGAATCTTGTTCATCAGGAGCTATATCCTCTTATTCTTCTTGTTGGTGGATTTGCTCTAACATCCAAGGAAGTAATGGAAAGAATGTTCCACTGTAGAAGTTCCTAGGATCCATCTTCTTTATGTACATGTAGGACTTGGCATTGTAATGAGGAATGTTCATTACTTGTCCTACATGTGTAAGTTGTGGAAATGCTTTATTGATGAGGCAGTGGAGGAATCTAGGGTACATTAGAAACATGTTTCTTCTTCCTTCTTGAAAATTTGACACCAGACCATTGAATACATAAGAAGACATATTGAATGGTATGTTGGTGCATAGAGCACAGATAGCTGATGAAGTAGTCATAGAGATATCATTCCACCCTGTCTTTCTTTTGGATAGACAGTGCTGGAATAGATGGATAAAAAATACCCATTGCAGATCTACTAAACCCTTGACTATTTTCTTTCCTTCATAACCTCCTTTATAACCAATGTTAGCAAAGAAGGTCATGATTTCCTCATCCTCTAGTTCTTATGGAGTGTTAGCATCATCACCAAACTGTAGACATTATCTCATAGTTTGTCTAGTGATGGTAAGGGTGTGATCAGAAGAAATTCTTCCTGACAGAGTCTTGACATCATCAATCTCTACTACTGCAGCTGTACTCTATAATGATCTTATGAAGTTCTAATAAATAGTAGGTCTCACTAAGATAGCATGAGCAACCCTGGTAGTGGAGATGAATCTAATCATGTCTCTAAGTCCTTCTGATGATCTAGATAGGTTGGACTCACCGGCATGTCGGTGTTATTATCTTTGTATTTTGATGTTTTTCTTTGTAGCGAACCTAAGGGCTAACCTATAGGTTCGCCCAGTAGACTAGACTTGCTTTGATTATGTTTGTGTTTGTTTGTTACCGGGCGAACCTGTTTTCATCGCCTGGCGAAGTTAAACAGTTTTGGCTGAACAGATTCGCTATCAGCGAATCTGTCAGCGAACCTAGAGTCTGGTACTATAAATTGTATGTTCGATCCTTGTTAATGCAAAGTTTTCACATTTTATTGAAAACCTAAGTGTGTGTGTGTGTGACGGCTAGAGGTACTAGAAGCTAATTTGTTCATCATTGTAGCTTTATATCCTCTATTGTTCTTTGTTTGATCCTCACTTTGATTGTTAAGCAAGATTCTCTCATGGTTCAATGAATATCAGTGGGATTCGTGTGTGTTTGTGATCATTTGCACTGTTGAATCAATCATTATTGACCAACAATATGGTATCAGAGCCATAGTGTTCTTGATAGTTTGATTTTTGGGTTGTTTTTGGGGTTTTTGAGGAAAAACTCTTTTTGATTCATGTCACACTTGTTCATCGTGTTTCTGATATGGAAATTGCTTGGGGTTTGTAGTTTTTGGTATTAGGAAGCTATAGAAACAAACCGTTCATCAATTGGTTGTGTTTTGAGCTAGTTTTGGTTGATTTCTTACTGGTTATGTTTGTCCCGTAACCCAACGAACCTAGCTTATTCATTCAGTGAACCTAGCTGATTCATACAGCGAACCTAAGGAAATTTGGGTTTTGGTATTTGCTGATTTTTGGTCAGCGAATCTAGCCATTTTTGAATGAAAGTTCTTGTTCTGCCGAGCGAACTTGTTCAGCGAACCTGTTCTCTCGTGCACACTTCCGAGCGAATTTGCTGCTGGTCTGTCAAGCGAATCTATCAGCGAATCTACGTCATTTTCAGCGAATCCAATTTCTGATTTTATCATGTCTACTTCAATCGTGAATGTGACTGATATGGAGTGTGTTCAACCAAACAGGCCACCGAGGCTTGTCAACAGTGAGAATTTTGAGGACTGGAAACGTTGCTTGAAGGCTTTCTTCTTCTAAACAGATCATGGTCAGTAGGAATCTATTATAAAGGGACCTCACATACCAACAACAACTGTCGGATCTGTTACTTCACCGAACCATGATACTAGCACTTATACTGAGATTGACATTAAGTTGCTTGATCGGGACAAGAAAGCTCTTGGAGCTTTGATTCTGTGTCTGCATCAGGATATTTATAACAGGTTTGCTGAACACACTACCGCTAAGGCATTGTATGATGCGTTATGC
>BJCO01464857.1:0-15890 GCA_018326465.1 Flaveria floridana | reverse complement strand
AAGAAAATGACGTTTTTGCGGCGATATATATCGTCGCAATAAGCGTACTTCTCGTCGCAATATGTTTTTTACGACGAAAATATCGTCGCTATATAGTCGCCGTAAATAAGTGGTCGCAAAAGGTTTATTGTGACGAAATTTGCGACGAAGCAACAGTGGGTCCCATATTTTTTTAAAAAATTAAAAAACATCGAAAAATGATTTTTTTGCGACGAAATAGTCGCCGCAAATAATGTTTTTAAATAAAAAAATAAATTAAAATAAAAAATGTTTATTGCGACGAAAAATCGCCGCAAAAAACCTGTTTTTTTAAAATATTTTTTTTACATTTTCCGCAATCCACCCAGGTATACCTGGGTATGAAACCTGCTGTTCAAAGTGGCTAATACCATCAGATAAATCAACCCAATCGCAATTATAAAAGATAAACATAAAAAACTAACTATTGTCTAGAGTTAATAAGTCACACAAAATTTGTTCCAAAATATTAATGATTATGGTGATTATGGTGAGACTTACCACAGAATCATCTGCAGCAGTTGCTATTTTGTCTGTCTCATATGAGCACCTGCAGATTGATAAGCAAAGATAAGTCCACAGACACGTATCAAGTCTAATAAAAATAATGGCATACCGAAATATTATAACAGTGGAATCAAACAAAATGCATACCAATCAACAGCGGTCACTTCTCCATCATGGCCTTCAAGTTTTATAGGGTCTGCTTGAGGTTTGTTTACTTTCCATACGTAAGCTAAACCATCACTAGAACCACCAATTTTGATGGCATGCGTCAGGACTCAATTTTGACTGCAAGGTTGGGCATGGAAGACCATTAGTAATTTACTCAAAATTATATATTGACCCAAAAGTTTACATAAAATGAGGTTTTTGGAAAATAAAAAAAACTAAAAAATAAATTGATTTTACCTTTTGCGACGAAAATATCACCGCAAAAAAAATAATAAAAAATAAATAATAAGAAGGCGGGAAATTTCCCCCCAAAATGAGGTTTTTGGAAAATAAAAAAAACTAAAAAATAAATTGATTTTACCTTTTGCGACGAAAATATCACCGCAAAAAAAATAATAAAAAATAAATAATAAGAAGGCGGGAAATTTCCCCCCAAAATGAGGTTTTTGGAAAATAAAAAAAACTAAAAAATAAATTGATTTTACCTTTTGCGACGAAAATATCACCGCAAAAAAAATAATAAAAAATAAATAATAAGAAGGCGGGAAATTTCCCCCCAAAATGAGGTTTTTGGAAAATAAAAAAAACTAAAAAATAAATTGATTTTACCTTTTGCGACGAAAATATCGCCGCAAAAAAAATAATAAAAAAATAAATAATTTAAATAATTTAAAAAAACATAAAATAAATTAAAATTGATCTTTTGCAACGAAATTATTGCCGCAAATAAGAAAATTGACTGAAAAAGTCAAAAAGTAATTTTTTTTGTCGTGTAGCGACTTTTTTGCGACGAAATGTAGGTCGCCGCAAAAAACTTAGACGCAAAAAACGTAATTTCTTGTAGTGATTATCATATATAAAAAGTTCATTTCGAGATAGCTCGATACGTGAAATTCTAACTGAAGCTCGTTTATTAAGTGGTAAATAGTATAACCTCGAGCTCAAGTTTTTCGTAAGCTCGGTTCGATCTGAGATTTTGGCTGGTCGATCCCTAGTAACTCACGACGTCACTTGTCTCATTTACGCTTCTAGTGTTTAATGTTATTTGTATTAATTTGATTTCTTGTCTTCTTGTTGTGTGGTCCAGTCAAACCCGAATCAAACTGTATAAAAAAGATTTAATAATTAGCGATAGAGAATCAACTCTTAAAACTTTTCGACCCCGCTACACAAGATGAAACTTCCCTCTAAACAAATTATTATTGGCAAAAAGAAATTCTCTATTGAATGTACCGCAATTTTTTTTTTTGTTAAAATAAATATACCATAAAAGAAAAAAAATAGAGATATCCCCGAATTTTTGGCGAACACCAACACATATATTTCATCGAAATATACCACAAGAACAACACTTCCTCAAGAATATTTCATCGAAATTCGATGTCAAACGACTCTTAACTAATCCGTAGTTTTTGTGAAGTAAATAGTAAGAACTCACCCAGCCGTTAAAAAAAAATAGTAAAAGCTCAAACCTATGGATAATGTTGTTATGATGTATACCAACACATATATTCCTATTTCTCTTTCTTTTCCCATTCTCATCAAATTAATCGATTATATTATTATTCAAAATCTGACGCCACACGCTCCAGTTTTGTCGATAACTAGGCACACAAGACGAAAATAACACAGTTTGATGCCATCTGATTTGCCGTTGATTAATTTGTTGTATACAGACTCTTTACGTGTGCTATCTATAATCTATGGAAACCCACAAGGATGAACCGATGATCAACTTTGGTCGATCATTGATCGTACCAAGTGTTCAAGAACTTGCTAAACAGCCCATCACCAACATCCCACTGCGGTATGTGCACCATGATCAGCATCCCGCACCCGATATCGCACCGACTCCGTCGGTTCCGGTTATTGATCTTCACTGCTTGTTTGCAGAAGCTTATGACTCTTGTGCATATGGTTTTGAGCTTAATAAGCTTCATACAGCTGCTAAAGAATGGGGCTTCTTCCAGGTATTATTTTATGGTCCTTTACTTGTTTTATTATTTTAAAAACCATAAAATAATTTGGATAGCGGGTGCGCAATGCTCGAGGACGCGTAGTCTAATGGTATTAAGATGTTGATAAGGTGTCACTCTCAACTGCTTTTTTCACATAAAAAGGTGTTAGTTTTTGTTAAATGGTGTGTTATAAAGAGGATTATGTTTTTTTAGAACGAATAGCTCATACACTCTTTAAAGTTTAAACCCACTTTTAAATCTACACCAATATACATTGTGAGACTAGAATCGTAAACCACTTGGGGAGGAACATCTTTACTAAACGCTTTGATACATACCGCTAAACTATAAGCCCTTCAAAAAGAATTATGTGAAATCCAAGACAACAAGATTACTTCTTTGAGAAAGAAACTAATAAATAGTAAATAAGCCGAGCTTGAGCTTAAAAAACTACCAACGAGTTGAGTTCAAGCTCAACTCTCTTAAGTTATATGTGTCAAGCTCAAACTTAATTTCTGGGAAACTACCAAGTTCTGAACTTGTTCATATGCTGATGAAAACAGGTTATAAATCATGGAGTAAACAAGTCCTTATTAGAGGATGTCAAGAGGGAAATCTTGAACTTGTTCAACCTTTCAAGGGAGGAGAAACTTAAGCTTTGGCAGGAAGAAGACAACCACGAAGGTTTCGGTCAGTTGTTTGTCGTATCCGATGAACAGAAGCTTGACTGGTCCGACATGTTTTACATAACTACTCTTCCACATGATCTCAGGAAATCTCAACTCTTTCAAAAGTTGCCTCTCATCCTCAGGTTCTCTCTTTTCTTCTCCAAATGAAATCTTCTTGTGTAAAGCTGACACTGTATTACTGGTCGTACGCGTTTAAAGGTGATTACATAATGTATAATACTTGTTGAATAATCAAAATCAAATACCATAGAGATGGTGGTCATAGGGCGTTGATGTGTTTGTGTTGTAATAACCGATCAACTTTGGAACGTGTTGAGAATATTGTTTTGGTCATACATTTTGTTGTAGTTGGTCGTGGCAGTAGCCTTGGTATGAATGAGATGTACTGGGTATGATTATGGTTATGGTATTTTATTGTAGCTGGTATGAAACAGATTATTTGACCCGTAGATAATATATCAAACTAATCTTAAGCAAATACGCCGTGATTAATTTATTCATATCTAACTTTTTGGTACTAAATGAAAAACTGCAGGGAGAAGTTAGAAGCTTACACTATGGAAATGAAAAGGCTAGCAATGGCTATCTTGGGTCAAATGGCTAAGGCTCTAGGGATGGACACTGAGGAAATGACCGAGTTGTTTCGCGATGGTGTGCAGTCAGTGAGAATGAATTACTATCCTCCATGTCCCCAGCCAGAACTGGCTTTGGGGTTCTCTCCACATTCTGATGCGGATGCTTTAACGATCCTCTATCAACTTAACGAGACAGAGGGCCTCCAGATTCGCAAAGATGGAAAATGGGTAACGATTAAACCTCGAGCAGATGCACTAGTAGTAAACATTGGAGACATACTAGAGGTAATTAGTAACAGAGTTTTAGATTCTAGTGACATAAATGGGGTTGATAACTTACTGTAGGGTGTTTATGATTGGCAGCATGGGTTTAAGTTGTAACAGGCCATGGGGCGGCTGGGTAGTTTCGGGTTGACCCGCAAACACTTTCTGTCGATATAAAAAGTATTTTATTAATTTACTACTATTAGAAAAACAGTATTGCTATGATATTCATTTGAGTTATAATAAAACAATTTAGGAGTTTGTATTTCAACCCGTTTGACCCGTTCCCTTTATGCTAGATTGTTGCTTTTAGCATCTTGTGTGCTTTTAAAATAGACTCCGGCAACTTTCAACCAGTTTTTTTTAGCTGTAAAAATAAATTCTGGCCTACCTCCGACGCTTTTGACCCGAGCTAGGTTATTTTACCTGAAACAAAACAGAACCCAACGGCCGCTAAGTTTTTTTTATATTAAGTTTACATGTTTCGCAGATTGTTAGTAATGGTGTGTACAAAAGCATTGAACATCGAGCGACAGTGAACTCAAACAATGAAAGGATGTCAGTAGCAACATTCTACAGCTCCAGTATGGGTACCGAATTAGGCCCTGCACGAAGCCTTGTTGCAAAACATAATGTAGCAAATTTTCGGAGAGTACCTCTCGAGACATACTTCAAGGAATTTTTTGCTCGAAAGCTTGATGGTAAGTCATACTTGGATTTTATGAAGCTTAAATAGTTGAATACACTACATAACTGAAATGTGTAGTTTTCATTCTTTTGTTTCAGTAAACCCATTGTGTTATAAATGTTTCAATATCTTGTTTTGTTTCAAGATATTTTCTGGCATATTGTGTTATCAAAGAATTTGTTTTTAAATGCATAGTAAATCGCATTAATTTATAAATGATCATACATATTTTTTTCAAAATGAAACTAATTGCAGATAAATTAACTATATTTTAAATCATGGATAATTAATTCAAAATAAAAGTTTATATATATAAACAACTATGACATTATATGAAAAGTTCTTATGAATCACGAGTCAGCAGCATTAGTAGCAAACTGGTGTTGATCTGTAACAATGTATTTGTAAACTTCACAACATCTGAAGTGGCTTGGAAGATTCATAGGCCTATGAAATAATAAAAAAAGGCGATTTTCTTTAGAGTTAAATGGCTGAGAAAGTAAAACTAGAAACATTGCATTTGTTAAATTCACAACATCTAATCTCATGCCTAAACGATCGTTTGAATTTCCCGTCAAACGGTCATTTAAAAGATCAAGTGCCCATAAGAAATGACATTACCAACAAATGACTGTTTGAAGAAAACTCATATTGCAGCTTAAATGGTAAGATCCAACGATCTTTTGCAGACGGTGTGGGGTTAGATTTAAGGTAGTGTGAGTATAGCGGCCCTCTTCACAATTAACTTAAAAAGGAACCTCTTGGCGGAACCTATTAACGGTCAGACATTAGTCCAGACTACGAGACGTCGAGACCTATTCACGCATCAAGGCTTACCTTACTAAACCCCATTGTAAAGGAACTAGGTTCACTACAGTTCCATCAGCTGAAAGGAATCTAAAATTATGTTATAGTCCTTGTTTTTCCATTTTGGAATATGATTTCCATTTCAATGGGTCAAATATTATTTTATTGAGAGTGATCATCTATTCACATAAAACGAATTAACTTAGGTCTTTATATGAGCCGAACGTTCATGAATTGTTCGGCGGAAAATCGTTTATGCTCGTTCAATATTTAAAAAAATGAACAAACACGAAAAAAAATTTTGTTCAACACATATTTTGTTTTTCATTTATGTTCATATATGTTTGTTTAGGTTCGTTTATTTACGTTCGTTATGTTCGTTTGCTCATGTCTGTTCGTTTTATGTATTGAAACAAAATTTCATGTACATATTTTTTATGGTTTTTTGGATGAGTCATTATGGATAAATCATTACGGATTTTTTGATGAATCATTACGGATTTTTTATAGAATCATATTTTTTAATGGATCATGTATATATTTCAACCACTAGTTTACTGTGTTTTTTCATGAATTATAATTTGCTAGACTTGTTCGTTTATTTTTATTTATGTTTGTCAATTATGTTTGTTTATCTTTGTTCATTTGTGTTTGTTTACGTTCCCGTTTGTTTAGTTTTTTTTAACGAACAAGCATGAACGAATACGAATATTTTTATTTTCTTAATGAACCAACATGAACAAAAAATTGTGTTTGATTATATTTTCGTGTTCGTGTTCGGTTAAAATTAAATGAACGAACACGAACACGCCGATGTTCGTGTTCGTTTGGTTCATTTACGTATCCATAATTTTAAATTTTTGTTATTGATGCAAAACTATCATAGAATTCATTCAAGTAATCAAGTAGTTAATATCTATTCGTAAGAAGTCTGTTAATACTAAAAATAAAAGTGATAAGTTAACATTATCTTTACCTATTTAATTACTTTTGTATTGCCTTTTGATGTCGAACAAGTGAACATACTTGGAAGATTTTTTAAATGAATTAGCTGTATTTTTATGGTTTTAAAAAGAGTAAAATTAAACATATAAACATGCTAGTTCATATCTCAAACCACAACAAAATAATTAAGTTTTAACATTTAGTTGAGTTGTTAGTTCACATTATCAACCTTCTAAGGACGTGATGTTCTATTCTTTTTCTTTTATAACCTAAATATTTGGTGCGAGATATTAGTATGATTTGGTTTATAAAATTCTCATACTTGTCAAATTTGACATATACTTTACAGTTTAAACAAATTAACGAACCAAACTTAGGGGGTGTTTGATGTGGTCAGCAGTGGAAACTGAATCAGAGATTTTAAAAAACCTGACTGGGTCAGAGAGTAAAACAAGGGTGGGTCAGAAGGGCTGACTCGGTCAGAACATATTTTTTGCAAATCAAACGCGCTGACTAGCTGACCGAGTCAGCAGTCAGCAGTCAGAGCATCAATCAGATGCAATCAAACAGCCCCTTACTATCGCATAAAGAATAATAAGATCAGTAGCATAAACCAAGGATTTAAGGTACTCAATTGTCAACATCAAGAAAAGTAAAAATACTAATTGTCTAAAGGCCGGGCATGTTATTGATACACTCAAATTATTTTTGCTCTCTATCTCTCTACATACCGTAACATCCGGCCTCTAATAGCACCAATATTGTCTGTTTTGTCCAAGGGAAACTCACGAATTTGATTTTGGTTGCCCGGATGAAAACTTTTCAGGGAGGTGATGCTGGTCCAAATGTTGAATACCGGGCATTACTGTTTTTGGAGGCCCAAGACCGCGCTCCATGAAAATGGGCCTAACCTGGGCTATGAGCCTCCGTTTCTGACGTGCTACCAGTCAAAACGACCGTGGAAACGAGGGCTATGTTATGGTAACCCGATGCGGGTTATCCCGTTAATTTTCTGAAATAAGGTCTCTAGATGGGTTTTTTGCCACTTTTATGTTTTTTTCTAGTTTTTCGAGTTTGTTTTAGGCTTTTGTTTGGCCATGGTTGTTTGTTTTAGTCTCGTTCGGATTTGTTTGCTTATTTAAGTTATGTGGATGTAATGTGGAAGGATACTAGAACATTATTGAAATTAAAAATTAGTCTTTTCAAATTCGTGACTCTTGAGTCGAATTTGGGGGTTTGGGTGAAGATCATCACGGGTATTCGCAGAATCAACGTGTTTGAACTTCGATTTCGTTCTGTGCGCTACATCAGGAGGTTACCCATCCCGGAATTTATGTCAGCTGAGCACGCTTAACTGTGAAGTTCTCCTATTATTCACAACCAATACACCAAAAACACGTTAGTGATATTAGAGGCAGAACATTTCTTATGAATAAATAATCTCTCACTTGCACGGTTGATTTGGGATTTTCCTAGGGTGTTACACATACATATAGAAACGAAGAGAGAGATAAAGATATCAATGTGTCTAAAGAATAAAAATAGGTGTTCATATAACCCAAGTCTTGTGTAAGAGCATTTACAGCATGTTCCCTAAATTTATGTAAGTTTATTTCCTATATTATATGATATGGTTATAAGTAATTGTAAGTAAATGATATGAGAAATTTATTGTTCAATCTGTATTTTTTTAAACACTGTTCAAAATCTTATAATGTTTTTAATATATTTTAAATGGTTGTGAATGGCTGAGAAACAAAAAGTAATGATAAAAATATAAAAAGTATTATATAATTGAAAAAGAGAGAAAAAAATAGTGAGTTTTAATGTAATTATATGAATAAATATGGGGATGTATTGTGAATGTTCTAATTGATATTCTTCAAAGTTATGATGCATTGTCATCGATTACTGCACTATTCAAAGCTTCAGTAACATTGTTGCACTATCTGACTCAAAGTTGACGAACTCAAAACTTTTTAACCCTCTTTATCATCCTCAAAATGGAATATAACATGAAAAGGTTACAAAACATTTAGTGCGCTCACCACCATCACAACTTATCATCACGGTAAACAACAAGAAAGCGAATTGTTTACAAATATATTAGGAAAATTTCAAATACATATTTTCATATTACATAAACCTAAAGAACTCACATCGGTGTCATTTACTCATTTTATGAGCCTATTTTGATCAATGCTCATTTTGACTCAAGCCAAACTCAAAACGTCAAGTGAATTCTTAAAATGAAAATAGAATCCTAACATGTAAGTTAAACTCAAAGAGTTGTGATAGTCCAAAAATATTAGCTGTATAAACCAATGTCGTTTTCTTAATATATCTCGAGCATATTGACCATAGCTCATTTTGACTCAAGCCAAACTCCAAATGTTAATTGAGATCCTTGAATTGATTTATATACAATTCTAACATTTAAGTTAGATTCAAACAGTTGTGATGACAGTCCAAAACTATTAGTTGTATATCATGGATAAAATTCTATATATTTGAAAGATGTAAACGACCTAAAGAGAACTAATATCCATGAAACACATCAATTGAACATAGAAATATAAAAGTTTAGTATCTTATCTGAAAAGATGTGCCCTGAATTAAAAAAAAATATGGCCACCTTATACAATCAGAAGTCAAACGATTAAACAAGGCAGAAGCTCTAATGAGATTGGAATCAATAGATATCAAGCAGCTTAAAGAACTACTATATATGTTAGGATGAAGCAAGTTGAAAGGCTCATAAAATTGATGAGAAGCATACCAACTCAACTATAATTATACAACTTGTGATGCAGCAAAAACATAAATCGTGAAAATCAATAACATCAACAATACCAAAAAGAAACAAGTAACAAAACCATAATCATACGTTATGATACCAAGAATACCAAACTATAATCATACCACACTCTTTGATAACATGATAGAAAAGAAACAAGAAGACCAAGATCAATTGAATACTATAAGAAAAATGATTATTAAGGACCGAAAAATTAGTCCTTGATACGTTGAAATCAGTCCTCAATGGTCATTTGAGACTGATTTTACTAGTCACGAGTCAGTCACCTATTCTTTGTCCCAGATAGTGTTATCAGTAACTGAATATCAGTCATGGCTGTATGGAATCAATAGCGACTAACTTTCAGTCTCCAAAATATTCAAATTCAGTCTTGATTCAATCCCTTCGTACCAGGTCATTTCAGTCCCGAATACACTTTTTTCGTGACTAGAAATCAGTCTTTAATTTTATCTTTTTAAGGACCAAAATTCAGTCTTTGAAACACATAAATTCACTCCTTAATTTATCCCCAAAACCAAATCATTTCAGTCCCGAATACGCTTTATTTGTGATTGAAGATCAGACTTAGATACCATGATGTTAAAGACTGAAAATCAATCTTAGATACCATGTTATTAAGCACTAAAAATCAGTCTCTAATATAATTTTATTTGAGACTGAAAATTAGTACTTAACATCGAGTCTATTTAATTTCAAATACATTTTAGTAGCACTATATTGAGTCTCTAATAAGATGTTTTGAAGACTGAGAATCAGTACCTGATACATATCATTTTAGTTCCTATATGTTTCCTTTTAGGACTAAAAAATAATCTTAGACATTATGTTATTAGTCTCTCTAATTTGTTTTATAGACAAAAGATCAGTATCATATAAGACATCTTCAGTCGTAGATATTTATTTAGACTAAAAATCAGTATCTTTTGATTATATATATATATATATATATATATATATATATATATTTACGACTAATAACAACAACAAGTAATGCAATGTCTTATCATACCAAATGATAATTCAATCAATCACATCTAAAACATAAGTTCAAAAATTTAAAACCAAATAATCAAACATTTAGATGCATAATAAGTTGATTACTTCTAAATCATAAGTCTTCACTATCATCCAAAACCTTCGTTGTCGCTATCATTAATTTGCTCAACTGAACCTGTTGCTCTGGTACTCGTAGGTGTGGAAACTGAACGATCAAAATCTGGGAACTTTGAACTCATGAACATTGACATTTTATCATACTTATCTTTCCTTTGTTTTAGTTCCTCTTCGAGTGAAGCAACTTGATTTCTAAGAGCTTCGGCCTCACTTGTTGGTGGTTGAGACGATCCAGCTTCCAACGTCATCCAATAATCTTTTTTTTGTAAAACCGGCCCGACACCTACCTCCCATGCTGATTTTATTGTTTTCTCTTTGGCACACACTCTTGATTGCCTCTCTCTCTATCTCATGTTCCATGGTAGTAGTTAGATTTGTTCCTTCAGAAATTAACTTAGCCATAGCCTCCTCTTTGTAACGAATAATATTTTCCTACAATTTTTAGGGTAATAAAATTAATATTTAAAACCAATAACAACCTAAAATCAAAAGATATTTAATTTTTTTTTCAAGATATGCTTTTAACGAAGATAGTATGTTACTTACATATTCAATACGTGTATCATCATTTTGCCAGCCTTGTTTTTTAGCATTGAAATGCAACTTGTGATATACTTCAAGTGGGCTAGGAGGCACTTGTGTCTCGTGATTTGTCTGTGATAATAAATATTATGATAAATAAAGTTAAACATATGATTTGAACAATTGATCAACAAAAGTATAAACATATACAAAATACACTCGATAAAAGTTTTACCCCTACATAGACCGGTGCCCCCCACATAACAAAATTTCTAACGACTTAACAAAATACTATAGTCTGCTTTAACCATGCTAAAGCACAACAGATATGATCAAACCAAACACCTGAGACTTAATCATTGCACTAATTATGTCCCAAGATCTAAGAGCCCTTTGAGCCGAATCCAAGATAATATTAATACTAATCCCATAAACCCCATCAGCCAAAAGAGCACTAGATGCCATCCCTACTGTAAAACAAATAAGGGTCAAGAACGGTAAGGCCACACAAGAAGCAATGACCTGTGGGGTTACCAAATAGTCAACTGGGTAAGTATCCAAAACCCTTAAAGTTTCAGTTTGCTCAGAAACTTGCATGGTCCCTAATTCAGCTGCAAATGCACTGCCGATTCGACAAGCTAGTATGATTGAAGTGATCACAGGGCTTAGCTCACGTACGAAGGCTAGGTCTAGGACCCCACCCACGGCTCGGTTTAGACCTAATCTGGTGAACTCTCTCACAAGTAGAACATACCAAGCAATCAAAGTATTAGAAACTGATTATTAGTAACAAAAAACTTTCCCTCCAAATCTTCTTACTATGAAAACGTATTTGTGATTGAAATTTAGTGCTAAATAAGCAATCAAAGTATTAGGAACTGATTATTAGTCACTAATATGAGTCACAAAGATATCAGTTCCTAAGATCATCAGTAACTAATATATTAGTGTTTGATACTATGTATCCGAGACTGATAAATCAGTCTCTTATAGTTTAGTCCTTGATAACCCTTTTTCTTGTAGTGAATACAAATGAAAACCATTTTTAAGAACAATGTTATGAAGCTATCAAGTATCAATACCTTATGGGTCTTACTAACGGGTCACTAGTCTACCGATCATCTTCATTACTCAAGTATAGAACCTTAAGGCTATAGGCAGTGGCGGAGCCAGAAATATTTTCTAATGGGGTCACAAATATTCGTGCTCGGATGTGGCACCCGACTATAGACTTTTCGGTACGTTGGGTCACATGTTATATGAAGATGGTTTTAGTATGTTGGATGATTTTAAAGACGACTTTACTGATTATTTTGAGCTTTGAATCAATGTGATACCCAGATTATATTAGTAATAATCTTAAATGATTTATGACTTCAAATATTTATATTCTAAAATAGTTAGTTAAGTAGATATCTACATGATGTAATATACAAAACATTAAAACTATAGAATGTTTTATAAAAACCGCAAACATAATTTATATAAATATAATTTTATTCAATTCATCACCAAAATAACAAATTTATATAATTATCTTAGTTAGTTCAATCATGCCCCGGTTAAACACTAACTTCGAAATACAAAAGATACAAAAGAAATCACATGACGGATAACTATTTAATCAAAAACGTCTTAGATGTAAAAAACTATGAAAAAATATAAATGAAAAGAGACTAAGATGAAGAAGAAAAAAAACTTGCAGAAAGAAAGATAAGCTCATGGATAAAAGAGATTTAAAAAAAATAAAAAGAGAAGATAGCTGAAAAGAATAAAAAGGGGCATTAGATTCGAACACGAGTTGTTGAATAATGTTAAGTAATTCTTGCTGAGATATACCACTGAACCAATTAAACAACTATTGGAATTTTTTATGGGATCACTTATATTAATATATGGGGGTCACTCAAAATTTTAACACATGAACACCATATGAAAACAAAAAACTTGCTGGGGTCATTTGACCCCATTCCTCAATGCTTGTCTCCGCCCCTGACTCTAGGCTGACAAGTCCACAAAGAGAAGTTAATATATCAGTCTGTCTTCATCAGTTCTAATTTGATATCATCCTCAAGAGCCAAGTGACTCGGGTGAGGTACCTAAACTTTATTAAAAAAAATTTGTCCTATACAGGTCTTAGTTTCCCCTCACTCATCATATTTTAAAGAAAAATAACACAATTACCACTGTTTGGAATTGGATCATGAACTTCACAAAAAAGGGTTCACCCACCAATACATATAATTGGATCAAGACCTTAGACCGAAAAATGTTCACCCACCAATACACATAGTGATGGATGCCAAAGTACCATTAGTTTGACTTATGTTTTCCAACAATGAGTGGATGCCATAATGTTTGCAAGATTATGCTGAATTTATCGTCTAGAATTCATTCAACATTTTTATAGATTATAATAACGCAATATGTCAACAATTAAAATAACAAAAATTAAATATAATATAATTTTAACAAAAAAAAAAGTTATCGTAAATATATAATCGAGTAAACAGGTATGCGTAATCAGATAAAAGGGTCGGGTAAACTGACTTATTACGTAATCTCATATTTATCTCTTAGCAGTGAAAATAAAAGAGCTAATTGATCAAATTAACATGAATCTATGAAGAAAACTAAAATTGAAACTTTCTTACTGATGAATTATGAGTGGTACCTATTAATCCCACCAACCTACACTTATATAAAACGGTTAGTCAGGTTAATTGATTTAGGATAAGGAAATGTTGATAATTGAATAATTTATGACACTTATCAATATACCCAATAATTTTTCTCATTACTTATTCATTTAATCTTGTAGTCAGGTTAATTGATTTCATCTCTCCATCTATTTTTGAAAGTTTAAAATATTTATGAGTCAGTGACAATAGATAAGACTCATGGACAAACATGGTATCTAATGTTGCTTTGTTCTTTAGATAACAAAATTTCACAGGTCAGTTGTATTTTTCATTATAATAGAGTTAAAAATAGAAAATAAAAAACTATTGTTCAGACAAAGATGGTAAACTTACGAATAGAAAATCAAATGTCATACACAAAACATTTATGCATTATAATCTTGTCTTTTCATTATAAATGTTATTGCTTAATTATTTAAAATAATTATTTATACATAATTTCAGTTATATTTTATCTTAAAAATATTGTCTTATAATTCTTAAATTGTCATTACTGATTATTTAATATTCTAGATATTTAACTAGTATAATAGATGAACTTCTAGTGTTAGGATATTTACATAATATTCACTACGTTGAGTGCACTTTGGATAGCGTCTTGAAAACTTAGGATATTGCCACGTGTAAATTGAATTTCAATAACCTTTCGCTTTTGATATTTATATCACCTAATGTTTTAAACAAATCTATCTAACTTTTTTTGTTTTTCTTTTATAACTTCTAAAATATCACATTTTCTTAAAGTTGAAACATATAGTTACACCTTCCTTAATTTTTATCAACGTTTATGCCTAGGTTTCATTTGAAACGAAGCCAGGCCAAACGTAATGTATTTGTTATTCATAAATTTACTTTCACATACCCTGTTGCGTGATATTTCTTTATATATATGTTTTGATTATATAATATATTCAAAACCGAGCCATCACGACACGGGTCGGAACCCACCAGCAGATAAGGAAGACACACGCTACAAATAGGCACGCACTCGAACGTGAACGAAGTGGAAAACATACGATTTGACTATCTGAGAGGGCTGTTGGTTGTAACTTGTAATCATATGAACACTTGACCTTTCAGAAAGGCCCACTTGAGGTTGCTCCTTAGGCCCACTTTATTGGGTCGCTTGGGCCCTCATAAGACATATTCCAATAACACTTATTCTTTCACATGTCATGCAATTCTTTAACTTTATATATTTTATATTTATATTAAGGGTGAAATTATTATACAAATTGTATTTTGCCTACAAAGTGTACTTTTGTTACAAAGTGTAAGAAGACACAATTAGGCTAAAAAAATCAAAAAAAAAATTATATCTCATAATTTTAAATCGAATTTCAAAAAAGTACTTCGGAGTCTTTTTTCCTCTCGTCGTCTTCTTTCAGAAAAAGAATATATAAAAAAAATAAAAATAAATTTCATTGTGTCTTTATATGACACAATGACGTCATTGTGTCTTTCATAATGACAATGACGTCATTGTGTCTTTCATAAATGACACAATAAAAAATGTTAATTTTTTTAATTTTTTTTATTTTTCATTTATTTTTTTCTTAGTGAGGATGGCTAGGGGAACAATAGATCGAAATTACTTTTTTGAAATTTGATTTAAATTGTGAGATATAATTTTTTGTGACTTTTTTTAACTCATTATGTCTTCTCACACTTTTTAGCAAAAATACACTTTTTATTTGAATCTTTTTATTATATTATTTTGTAAAAGCAACATGTTAAGGCATTTCGAGATGGAGTGTCACATTTTGTGGTATTAGAGTAATATGGGTATTTCTTTGTTGTCACTTGAGAGTTAAGGCGGTGGGGCCAGACAACATCCCGATAGAAGTGTGGAAGTGCCTTGGGGATGAGGGCCTACAATGGCTAACGGACTTATTCAACACCATCTTTAAGACAGGAAAGATGCCAGAGCAGTGGAGAAACAGTGTCATAGTCCCCATATATAAGAAAAAGGGAGATGTCCAATGTTGCGCAAATTACAGGGGAATAAAGCTATTGAGCCACACGATGAAGCTATGGGAAAGAGTTGTTGACACGCGAATTAGACGAGAAACTCAGATAGCGGTAAACCAATTTGGATTTATGCCAGGACGCTCTA
>BJCO01464856.1:0-17658 GCA_018326465.1 Flaveria floridana | reverse complement strand
TTAAGAAAAACAAGAAGATAAGGGGTTTGCAATCTGAAGAAGAGCACTTCATGATAGAATTTTCTGATAAGTATTTTGAAAAAGTAACTACACCGGGATTGAAGGTAATCGAAGGAAACCAAAAGTCCAAACCAATTTTGAGATGGTTTTATAACACATCAAATTTTGAGCTAAAATTGGTCCGAAATCTCACAAACTGGGATGAGGACATGATCTCATTATTTGGTACTTTTGAGTTAAAACTTCTTCATCCAAGTTACATTTCATTCTTGTCAGTACAAAAGTTTGAAAGAGTGATTCCTGAAACTACAAAGCAAGACAAGAAATACTTTATTTCAATCATTAATGTGATGAATGCAGCTATGGAGAGAATTTCTTTGAGAAAGGCTCTTGCATATGCTAACATTGTAAAAAGAGATATAAAAGACATTGAATTTATGAGAATTTCTCGAAAAGGAGTATTAGATGTCTACTGCAAAGAGAGTAAAAATCCTATTGAGTTATATGCTAATGTCGATATTGCATGTCTCTCAAAGGATACATTAGAAAGAAAGAAGATGATGGAAATTAAAACTAATGAGTCAAAGCCAGAACAAGCTGTGCTTGCTGGAAAATTTAAGTCAGCAATTGAAAATGCGTTGAAGGAGATAGAAATGTACAAAAAGAAGCCGATGTTCAAAGTGAAAGAAGAACCTGAAGATTTCTTTACAGATTAAAGATGAAAGAAGTCTGAAGATAGAAGAAAAGAGATAGCAAGGAGAAAGAGAAGAATGATGATTGAAGAAAAAGAAGACAGATGATATTTGAAGACTGAAGACAAATGTAAATCTTAGGGGGAGTATTGTTAGTCCTCTTAAAAGATTAACATTAGTCTTATTTTACAATTTTGTCTTAGTATTGGGACTAAAGTTGTAAATTGATAGTCTTTTCCTTGTTCATAGTATAAATAGCTTAGACTAGAGTAGTTTTTAGTAGTCGTAACATTTTGAACTGCTTTCTAACTCTTGTAATCGTCTTTGCTATCAATGAACAGTGAATTTTATTGATATTGCTTGAGTTGATTACAATTGTTTGTATTTTTCTTTGAATTGTTCATATAATTTGTTACATAGTGCTCTAATTGATCCTATCACATGAGGAACCTCTACACGGATCCTTGTTGAAATGGGAGCGGTTTGCTCCTTAGGGGAAGTGGGAGCTCCAGTGTCCACTTCCTCCTGAATGGGTGAGGATATGAGGACCTGCACAAGCTGAGTAGCTTGTACAGAGGCTCGTTTGGATTTTCTTGTGTAGGTGATGGTTATATGAGGCTGTGTGGGTTGTTGAGAAGTAGGAGGTGTGGGTTCAACTCTAGCTGGTGCTGCTAGGTTGTCACCTTGAGCAATGAGCTCTAACGTTTTTAGGACAAGGGCTGTTTCTACCCTTGAGAAGCCCATACTAGGGTTTCTCATAGTCTTGAAGACGTCGGGCTTCATCTGTCCCATTTTTAGAACATTACATGTTCATCTTAACTGTGAGCACAGTTCACAGTTAAGAATGTACCGGACGTATCTAGGGAACATGTAATATTATATGTAGGAAAGGTCTTTAAGAATTTATTCCCATCCTCCATGCTTGTTAGATAAATAGTGGATGACCACATTGAGGAGATACTTTCACTGGAAGTAGACCTACCCATTCCTGAAGGTTCTTATGGAGTAATCACCTTCATAGCCCATCTGCCTGAAGGAGTGGTTGACAACAGACTTTGGGAAGGACAAATCACCTTCTACATCATCTAGCCTAAGATGAGTGTTTATAGAGGCTAGAGTGATAAAGATTGTCATCCCTTGCACTGTGGTTGTTAGTGCATTCTCCCCATCCATGGTGACCTCTTGGCAGGTCCTCCAGAACTCCAATAGTTGATCCTCATAAAGTGGAGGATCTATGGCGAGGGAGGTAAAGTAGAGTTAAGAATCAACAAACCTCTAAGAAACCAAGATCTTTTCAGAGTTCAATAGAGCAACCTGATTGTGTTGCCTATGTAAGTGCATGGAAAAATCTGGGTGGTTTCTTCAATCAAGGTTGGCTATTTTTTAGGTAGCTTTATGGTGAAGGAAGATAAGAACAATGTCGGTTTGTGGGTAAATTAGGTTAGAGAATTTTGCAGATGAAGAGGATAGTGAAAGAGGGGAACTGTTGAGTGTATATATATGAAATGGATTCAAGACAAAGTTAATGTAAAAGGATAAGCTTTAAAATCTGGATGTCGATCCCACCTCTTGAAAAGGTGCTAAAAAAGGTAGCTTTCTTGGAAGTCAAAAATCTTCCGAAGGTAATTTGTCTTCGGAAGCCAATTTGACTTTAGAAGAGTGAATTATGGGAATTTGCTTCGAAAGAAAAATACTTGGAGTATTTTTACTTCTAAGACATGTTTGGTTTCATAAGAGATTAAAACTTAAAAGTTTTATTCATAAGAAAATAAATCTTACGAGGCTTAATTGCTTTCGAAAGAAAATTGTCCTTCAAATACATATAAATACTTAGAAGTATACTTAAGCTTCGGAAGATATATCAAAATTTCTTATAAAGGTAAATTTCTTATAAGTAGTTTATCTGATTTGAAGACTTAATGTTCTTCTGAAGACATCTTAATGTCTTCTAAGAGAAAATATGTCTAAAATTTACAAAATTATTAGGAATATCATTTGAAAAATCCGGGGGAACATAGATTTCCTATCGGTCTTGACCTTTTCTCTTCCAAAGTAAACTAGGCTTATGTAGATGATAATATAAACAACTTAGGATACACATGTTTTAGAAATAGTCTTGAGTTAAGTTTTATTTAAATCTACTCAAAGTTAATCATTCCAACAACTGATACAAGATATTTCAATCTTTGTTCATCAAAATCCTTTATGAACACATCATCATATTGTTCATTTATATTAACTTTCACTAGTTTTATCAATACCTTTGCAAAATTTTCTCTAATTAAATGATATCTGATGTTGATGTGCTTTATCCATGAGTGCTGCAAAGCATTCTCTATGATAGAGAAAGCACTATTGTTGTCTGTATGGATTGGAGTCTCCTTGAAGTTAAATTCATAGTCCAGCATCTGATTATGAATCTAAAGCACTTGAGCACATCAGCTAGCAGGAGCAATGTATTCAGCTTCAGCAGTTGGTGCAGACATACAAGATTCTTTCTTGCATTGCCTTGAGACAATCCTTCCACCAAGAAATTAACATCCCCTAGATGTAGACCTTTCAGTCATGTTGCAGCCACCATAGTCACTATCTTTATAGGCATACAGATTGAAGTCAGAATTCTTTGGATACCAAAGACCTAGTTTAGGAGCACCTTTGAGATATGTAAGAATTCTCTTAACAGCAACCAAGTATGGCATCTTGAGGTTGGCTTGAAATCTTAAACATATACATGTAGTAAACATGATATCAGGACTGCTAGCTATAAGGTACATAAGAGACCCAGTCATAGCTCTATAAAGATGTTCATCTACATACTCCCCTCAAGATTAGGTCCAAGGGAGTGGTTTCTTGCTATGGGTGTCTTTGCAATCTTACATTTAGTTATGTTGAATATTGTAAGTATGTCTTGTACATACTTTGACTAACTTATGAAGATGCCATTGTCAACCTGCTTCACTTGAATTCCTAGAAAGAAATTGAGTTTCCCCATGGCCCTCATTTCAAATCTATTCTTCATCAGTTTCTCAAAGTCTTTATAGAGCTATGGATTCGTTGACCCAAAGATAACATTATCTACATAAACTTGAACCAGCATCAAGTCATTCGCTGTTCCTTTAATGAAGAGTGTTCCATCTATAGTACCTCTCTTGTAGCCATGTTGACAGAGATATTGAGATAATGTCGCATACCACTTCCTTAGAGCTTGGTGCATCCTATAAAGAGATTTGTCAAGTTTGCAGACATAATTAGGATGATTTGGGTCTACAAAGCTAGGTAGGTGTTTGACATACACCTTCTCATCTATCACCCCATATAGAAAAGCAGACTTGACATCAAGTTGCTAGACCTTGAAATCCTTGGATGCATAAAAAGCAAGGAATATCCTAACAGCTTCAAGTCTTGCCACTGGAGCAAAAAAATCTATTTAGTCAATCATCTCTTGGTGCGTATACCCTTGAACAACTAGTCTAGTCTTATTTTTGATGACAAGTCCTCTACCATCTTTCTTGTTCCTAAACACCCATTTGGTACCTATGGTGGTTTTCCTTAGAGGAAGAGGACATAGGTTCCGAACCTTTTGTATTTTGAATTGAAGCAGCTCCTCCCGTATTGCTTCAATCCAATTTCCATCCATCAAAGCCTCATCAACTTTCTTTGACTCTATTTAGGATAAGAAGCAGGAGTATAAACAAACATTTTTGTCATGGGTTTGTCCTCTTGTTCTCACCCTTGTGTCAACATCTCCAATAATGTTTGTGGTGGGGTGTGACTTATGGATCCTGAGTTGAAAAATCATAGCAAGGTGATTGGACAAATCCAAATTTATGAAGTTTAGATCTAGCAATAAAGTGTCACCCACCACATCAACACACTTATAAAAAGATGCTTGATCCAATGAGTGTGTGACATCATTGATATTGTCTTCCATGGAGTGGTTATCAGCATCAAGAAATTCTTGGTCATTGTCACCACGAACATTTCCTCCTACATCTGAAGCTCCTTCATTTGAGCTCTGTGCCTCTGAGATGGAATTTATAGGCACATCAGATGTATCCGTTGAATTTGTCATGGGTGTGCTAATAGGAACTTCTTCTGCATGGGTAACTACCATTGGAGCTGATGTAGTGTTCTTTCTTGGTCTTCTTAGCTCAAATCTTAGGTCTGGATCTTCTGTTGATAAGTTACCTGTAGATCCTGAAATATTCTCACAAGATTTGTTAAAATAGTTGGTAACTGAATCAAGATTAAATAGCCAATCAGGACTAGAACCTTTCACACTGAGAGTGTGCTCATTGAAAGTCACATTGGCTGACTCTTCAACTACTCTAGTTTAGAGATTGTATACTCTATAAGCTTTACCTTGGGAAGAGTATCCAATAAAGTGTCCATCATCTGATTTCTCAGTAAATTTGGCTACTTGATCTTTGGTATTCAAGATGGTGCAAGGACATCCAAATGATATGAGGAAACCAATGAAAGGTCTCTTTTTGTGCCACAACTCATAAGGAGTCTTACCATGAGTCTTAATTACTAAACTCTATTTTACACATTGCACGTAGTGTTGACTGCCTCTTCCTAGAAGGTAATGGGTAGTTTAGAGTCAGACAACATAGTTCTTGCAACTTCAATAAGTGTCTTGTTTGTCCTCTCAGCAACACTATTTTGCTGAGGAGTTTTGAGAGCATTATATTGTCTTGTACTACCCTTTTATCATAAAATGTGTCAAAGATTTAGTTTTTGAATTTAGTTCCTTGATCATATATTATGGTCTTGATCTTGTGATCACATTGATTCTCAATTTTCCAAATGAAGTTATTCAAGATCTCAGGAGTCTTATCCTTAGTTCTAAAGAAGAAGACCCAAGCGAATCTTATGAAATCATCTGTGATCACCAAACAGTATGAGGTCCTTCCTAGACTCATTACACTAGTGGGGAAAAAGAGATCTCTATGTAATGAGTGTAGGGGAGTAGTGATAGAGTTGTTTTCATTCAGCTTGTGAGAAACCTTGTTTTGCTTCCCTTTCAGGCATGCAACACAGTAATCATCACTTGTAAACTCTTTCTTTGGCATTCCAGTTACAAAATATTCTTTATTAATTTGTTCGTGTCTTTAAAGTTTACATGGCACATTCTTTTATGCCAAAGGAAAGACTCATCACTATTTGCTTTAGATAGAAAGCAAGAAAGTTCTCATGAGGGGGATGTTTCCTTCAAATCCATCTTGTACATGTTTCCTTTCCTAGGGCTTTGATCAGGATATGGTCTTGAGGAATGATCCCTACGAGCTTGAGAACAATGCACTCATGCTTAGTGAAGAGCATATTGTGTCTCTGATCACTAAATTGGGATACAATCAGTGAATTATACCCAAGCTCTTTAACAAAATTTACCTTTTCAATGCTAAGCTTACCATTTATAACCCTGCCCCATCCTGCGATGTAACCACCTGCATCTCCTCCAAAAGCAACTGGCCCTCTATCAATTTTTTCAAAGTTTTGAAGCAAAGAGTCATTACCTGTCATGTGCTTAGAACAACCACTATCAATGATCCATACATTCCTCTTAGTCTTTAGTTGTTCCTACACTAAAAGAGAAGGTTAGTTACATTTGGAAACCCGAGCCTTATTGATCTTGGGCTTGTCAAAATAGACTGAAGAGAATGCAACAGTCATTGATCCTATGTTAAGAATTTGAAAATCATGTGCTGTTGTTTATGAAGAGCTTTCAGTCATATGGTCTTCCTTTATCTTCCATACCATCTTTGAAAGATTAGACTTGACCTTCAGCACTTCGGAAGTTTTGAAAACATTGAAAGTTTTAGAGACTATGCCTTCGGAAGATCTTGCCTTTACTACAACAAGCTTAAGTGCTCCGGAAGCATTCCTTTCTAATTTTCTTTCGAAGGCAAGTTTTCACTTGTCTTCATTTCCACTTTAGAGCTTCCGAAAGGAAAAGACTTTCCTTCCGAAGCTTTCTTCATCTACTTTTTCTTCTCAAGTCTTCTTCTTGGTCATGTGGATAGTACCTTTAGGATTTTAGATACAATCCTTAGCAAGATGAGAGGTACTACCACACATGATACAATCATCTGGCTTCCTTCTGAGAGTCTTGTTTTGAGTAGAATACCGAGCTTGATCACTTTCCATCTCCATCTTCATCTTCGTAGATGATGCAACAAGATTCTTAGGGAGAGGCTTGCTCTTGGAGTGGGATGGTTCAGGCTGTGTAGCAGTTGTACATAGCTAATCAATCTTCTTTTCTTCATAGGCATGAGTTGGACATGAACTAGAACTCCTGGTACTAGAGTTCATGATTGAGTCCTCAGCCTTTACCACTTCAAATCTTGTAGAAATAAAGACTTTTTTCCTCTTGGAATTGAAAGTGGCCTGATCTCTTAATCCTTCTTTGATCTTCTCTTGGCTGCTCTAATCAAGTTCTTCCTCTTATACTTTGCCTGGTTTTTTCCTCTCCTTAGAAGAATAGAGACCCATATTAGGATGATCTTCTTCACTTATCTCAGATCCATCCTTCACTGTCTTCTCTTCATCCTCTTCTTGAATGGGGTCTATGATGGGAAGCTCATCTTGACAAGTTCCACACCTTAGAGATCTTACAGATAGTAGAGTGTGTGGATGAGCTATCTCAGTAGATCCCAATCCCTTCTTGTTCTGATAACACACTTTTGTATGCAAGGATGAGGATATCATGTTCTTAAAGATCTCTTCTTCAAGAACACATTAATTTGACAAGGCTTTGTTGATCACAAGCTCAGCTTGACATTCAGTTAACTTAGTGATGATATCTTTGATTTGAGTCATGTAGTTGGTGTGTTCATGCTTAAGAGTTGAAACGGTTTTCTCTAGATCTTCTATTTTAAGTTTATAATCATTTTCATCACTTTTAAAATCAGCTTTTAAGATGTTTAAGGACTCAAGGTCAGATATCATCTCTAAGTTATAGGACCTATATCTGTTAACTTTAGCACTGCATTCTAGGGTACAAAGATGTTCCAATACCTTGGCTTCTTCATGATCATTGCTAATTTGGAGGTTCATCTTCAACCTGGAAACTCCAGTCAAAGCCTCTTTCTTCAAAAGCAACTTCAGCTTGATGCTTGGACTTCTTAGTATGTGGAGTTCCATCAGTGTAGTTTGGTCTAGGTTGTGCTTGGCCACCATTTGTTCTTGGTTCCTTGCACTCCCTAGCAAAGTGTCCCACTTGGTTATAGTTGTGACACTTCACTTTGCTTTTGTCCAACCCAAACTTTCCACTGGATACATTGCTGGGAAACTTCCTCCCTATCCTCTTGTAGAACTTCTTGGATCTATAAGTGAGAAGAGTCATCTTTTGGACTATCTCCATGTACTCCAGATAATCTGGATGGATGCAGTCCAAGTCTTCAAGGGTGAAATGGAAGTTGCCATTGCTTTCATCAGTAGACACGAAGTCTTATGATGAGCTTGTCTCTTGGAATGGGATTCCTTGGATGTAGCTCTCCATTGGTGTCTCTAGGAAGGTGATGAAAAGGCCATTTTTTGAGTCATCAGGGTAGAAGATGAGATGATGCTATGGTTCTCTACAATCCCTTTCAACCACATGAAGGGCGGAACTCTGTTGATTGTTGTAGTTACCAAATGGATTTTGCATGTTCATCTCCATTTGCTATCTACTAAGGATACCATACAACTCAGTGAGAGTAAGGATCTTAAGGTTTCAGTCCTCTTAATGACCACACAATAGTATGTCCATTGTCTGGGAAGAGAAGACATGAACTTCCTCATAATGTCCCTATTCTCAAAAGTTACTCCAACATCCATTAGAGTATCCATAATCTCAACATACCTGAAGTATTGTTTAGTCATGGTTTCACCTACTTCAAAGGTGAAGTTCTTAAAATGCTGCATCAAGAAGTCTTTCTTGTTCTCTTAAGCTTCATTAGACCCCTCATAATTTAGCTTCAGTGCATCCCATAGTTGCTTAGCAGTTTTGCACTTCTTGAAGCTTCTATAGATAGAGTTTGGAAGAGAAGTTTGGCAGGTGGTCATGGTTTTCTGATCTACATCTATCTTCTTTCATTCTTCTTTAGAGTAGTCAAGCATTTCCTTTGATATCATGCACCTCCAGCAGCAGCTGAAGAGGTGCATCGTACATGAGGTACAGAGATAACAGATCCCCACATCCTGCTGTTTTAAGACTTGATGAAGCCTTCCGTTCTTTGGCACCAAGTATCAAAGTCATCAAGAGAGATTAGTGGGGACTTTGTCATAGTACCGGTTTCCCTATCAACCTTTGTGAGAGCAACCAATTGAGACGTTAAGTGATTTGTGAAACTGAGAAGATTTAAGATGGTGAGATCTTACAATCAAGAGCCTGAAAAGCTATGATACCAATTGTAGGACCGGGTAAGGGATGGTTAATACAATTAGTCTCATAATGAGGAAAGTCTTTAAAAACTTAATATATCAAATAGGGAACAGGGTTCATATGAAAGATACTAAGAACACAAGTAATGAGATAGAACAAAGAACAAGAACAAGATAAGTATGGTTTTGAAGAATGCTATATATTGCTCTCAAGTTCTATTAAAAGTGTTACAAGGCATAAAAATAAATAAAAGAACATAAGATACTTTATACTACATCCTATAGATGGCTATAATTTGCAAGCCAGCCGGAAACACTAATCTAGACAACAAGATCAATGTATAGTTAAAAGGAAGACTGCCTTTTGACTTGTGACTATGACATGCCATAGCTCACATCCTAATCTATTACAAAAAGTATAAAAGGTACAAAGTAGAAAGTTACATATCCCAAACCATAATCTACAATTTACAAAAGTATGGACCTTTATATTAACTTATACAAGTTGGTGAGTCTTCAGAGTGACAATGGAAAGGTTGGTCAGCTTTTATTGAAAAGTTGATCAGAGAAAGCATGTCTTCTCTGTCTTTGAAAGAAATTAGTCTTTAGTCTTTTGGCTTCGGAAGACTTTATCTTTGAAGCTTCGGAAGACTTCATCTTTGGCTTTAGAAGATTTAGTCTTTGGCTTAAGAAAAATTTCCACTTAGAATATTTTCTCTAAAATGTGTAAAACTTCCGAAGTAACTTCTACTTAGTACTTCATGAATGCATGCTGGAAGCTCTTTGGTTGCTTTGGTTGCATAAGCCTTTAAGTATAAACCTTACACATATTGCTGTAAAATCTTGTAGATATGTATATGGCTCAACATATGCAAAGCCCCCAAAAGTAGGAATGATGGCCAAGTATTAAGGATGGATTTTGAATTGATGCCCATACCATTCTGGTGGCACAATAGGGGATGGATTTCTGAATATGGTTGGATCATAATGACTATCTGCACCTCTTCTTTGGTTATCATTATTCCTACCATTATTATTATTATTTGCCAGACCATTGCTGGAGAGTAATGGAACAGTTTCATAATAGTTGGAGAGACTTAGAACACTTAAAAGATCAAATACGGAACCAGCTAAATGAAACAATGAACACAAGTAAAGAACACAATCAGAGCTCAATAAGATGGTTTTCAATAGTGATGTATATTGCTCTCAAGTGTTTTACAAATGTTACAAGGATTAGTCCTAAGGACTAGTACCTGAGATACTATATACTACATCCTATAGCCGGCCATACTCTTGTAAGGATCAACACAAACATAACAATCAATCTTAAGAGGAGAATGCAGAATGTAATCGCTCATGGTAAGAATAAGAAGTAGAATCAAAATCACATGAACACAATCATAAATAACTTCAATATATTGCTCTATAATTTTGGAATGATTACAATACGTATGAAAATCAGGAAATGAGAAAATCCTACTAATTACATTACAGAACTTCTATATATACTAATTTTAGAAGTTCCCGCGCACACACATGTTCTCGCGCGACTACATGTTGTCATGCACGAAGCAAGTTATCACGCGGGAACTTTAGATACTCACGTGACTTAATCTTCATCTTGATTTCATTTCCTAAGCCTCTAGGTTCAACCCCTCAAATCTCCCCCTAGGCTCGGTAAATGAATGCGTTTAGAAGTCTACGTCTGCAAACCTTGTAACTGCCCCCATAAGCATACATCTTGTTGTCCAGGGCCTTCGTAATCAACCAACCGAACTATGATGCCAAAAAATGAACTGATTCATCAGCTGCAATTAGACAAGCCTGCAACCTCAGCAAATCATCCCTTCCAAACTTAAGCCGATTCACAGGGTCGATGATACGGTAATCTTTATCAACACAGTGAATTAACGTGTGTCCCGTCTCCTTCTAACAACTCCTCCACATAACCTTAGACAAGTTGTTAACTGGCATTGGAGCATGTATAGGGATCTTCCTCACATACCTCAGATGCTTATAAACCCTTATCTTCATTGGCTTGTTCGTATTTGGGTCAATCCGGGTCTTATATTCAATGACTTTAGATTTGGCTGTTTTAAAGTTCTTGAAGTTGGTTTTGCTATGTGTCCATATCATATTTCTAATCCAATTTACTTTACCATAATTACTTCGATTGATGAATGGAACACGACCCATGGCATATAAATCTAATGCTTTGAGAGTATGAAAGTCGTGTTCATCCTGATAATACTCTATCACCCCGACTAGTCTCTTAGTCACATATAACTTCTTCTTAGCATACGCCCAACTAAGAATCGGTTCTGAGTTTTCGTACCTTGTGAAAGGTTTGGAATGTCTCAGCGTGTGTATATAAGTTGGTGGTGGAGGAGCTTTGAAAAGAAATTATACCAACCTGACGTACAACACTTTGACAAGTTTGATCTGCTATCTTGTCAGTTGTTTCACCAGCACTTGTCTCTCCAACTATCTCTCCTTCTTCAACCAAGATATTAGAAAATAAGTCCTTAAGACTATTTTTGAATACATCTGTATAGTGTACAGTCTCCTTTAAATCATCAAATGAACCAAAATCTTCATCTTCTTCCTCAGCAATCAACCGTTCTTGGAAAGAGTAAAACTCCTTCTCATAACCCGCTTCGGTGGCAGGATCTAAAGGTGTATAGTCAACTGTATCATCGGAACTTGGTCCGGAAGTGCCCGATGATCCAGAAGCACCAAAAGCAGCACCCATATCTCCTCTTTTATCATCATGATCATCCTTCTTATCCTCATATACCTTAGTATCATCTCCTTCATCACCATCATCACCATCATCATCCTCATCCTCATCATCTTCCTATTCATCAGTGAATCCATAATCAACCAGATCTAAATCATCATCATCATTTACTGGATAAAGAATAGGCATAACATACTCAGGCTCCACAAAAGCCTCTCCAGTAAACTGTACAGGTTGATCTTTATTAGCCTAAATAGGAACAATAGATGAAGGTTCTTGATCAACATCAACAGTGTCTGTTGTCCTTTCTATTTCAATAGGATCAACAACACGCTCTGCATTAGTGATAGGATCATTAGTAGGTTTAGAACCATCAGTTTGTTGTCTACTTGATTCTCTATCTTTCGTGGTATGTAATGATGAATCGACACGGGAAGTGAGATCTTATAGGTTCTCTTCCATGATCTGAACATAACTAAATATAAACTACTATTGACCCTTCAAACTCTTTATCCTCTTATCCTTCTCTTGCAAACTCCAACACATATCATCAATCAACTGTGTCTTCCCAAGCATCTCTCTCTCTAATGCGCTAATGTTCTTCTCTAAAGCAACCGTGGTGGGTGAAAATGATGCAGACTCAGGTTGCGGTCGAGGCTATGAAGTAGTATTTTGAAAATCAGCTTCTCCAAATAAGTCATCATGAGATTGATCCTTGGAGGTGTCCTCAACACGTCATCGGTAGTCGGCATAGAGGATGATGCTACAGTTGTTGATTCTGTAACAATCACAGGTTTGTGAATCCAAGGATCATCAGGGAATTATTAGTTTAGTTAATGACAAACAGTGATCATGGAATTATCACTGATTGTTGTTTGATTAATTGATTATGTAAATGTTGTTTGACAAAAAAACAATCAATGAAGAACAAGTCAACTAATGAAAAGAAGATGAATGTAAGATGAAGAACAACACAAATGTTTCAAAGGTTTTCCATTATTGATTGAATAATGATTACAATAATCAAACAAAACAATGAATGCTATTGCAATTACTAGGGTTTAATGCTATTTTGATTCGTGTATTGTTGTGAGATTGTTTGCGGCTGCTAGGGTTTAATCATAATGATTTGTAGCTGTCGATCACAATCTCTCCACTATTATTACCTAAAAGTGTGTACCTAGGCCTCGTATATATAGGCTAACATATTTAATGTTAGGGTAACAGTAACTTTCTTATCGAGGTAAGAAAGTTACTCAGAAAATGTCCTGATGTGATGTTCTCTAACTAAAGTGAATGCCGTCTGTAGATGTTGACTTGTCACTTTAGTGTTTGACTTTTTTGACTTGATGTACTTGGTGAAGTTTATCAAGTGTTGTATCTCCGCAGGAGATTGGTGTTCCGAAGAACTTTTTCTTTCATTGGAGATTGGTCTTCCATAGATGTTGGTCTTTTGTAGGAGCTGCAGTTGCCTTGGATGTTCTTCTTGTTGTAAAGCTTCCACAATAGTTCCACGGAGTCCATACTTGTATTATTCCAGAATATCTACGGAGGAATAATTTGTTCATCTGTAGATGTTATTCAACACTTAGTCCATTCAAGAAATTGACTAAGACTTAATGTTTTTCCTGGAAGCATACATACAAAGCAACATATTGTTAGGACCGTTTTCGTATGGAGTACTAATGGATTCTGCGTGAGACCAGATCAAATAGCGTGGAATTCTATTTGATTGGCGATCCAATCAGTGAGAACGAAAAACCTGATCTATCTAACGATAAAACAAACGTTAAGAATGAGTTGGAATCGATCAGGAACGAACTATGAACTTGGATAAACGAACTGGGACGCTCTGGACGGCTAGGGTATGATAGTATTTGAGTTGTTATGTTTTTACGCAAATTATGTGGTATTTATAGATTTTCAGTATCCATTCGTACGACTGAACCATTAGCATGGTTCAGTCGTGCGACTGACTCATGTGTTTGACTCATCCGCACGACTGAAGGTTTAGTCGTACGACTGAGTCAATCTTATGTCTCAGTCATACGACTGTTCCAGTCACCTGGTTTAGTCATGCGACTGGTCCATAAGTATGCTTCATTCATGCGTATGGTCCATAAGTATGGTCCATTAGCATGAATAACCACTTGACTAAGTTGAACACATTTCTAAGTCATTATTAAGTCAGAACTATGTACAACAACCTCAAACCTATATGTAATGTTCATGAATATAAGTAAAACCAATTACAATCAGAATATGATATAAACAAGGACAATTAAACATCAAAAGCATATCATATTTCATTAAGTACTTGCATTACATATGTGTAAGAAATAAAAGACATTTACATTGAAGTACATAAACTAGGAACAATGTATCAAAAAACTCCCCCTTAGACCTAGTTTATCCTATTGTCTAACATTCTTGGAATTTCTTGTACTTCTCCTCTTTGGTGACTCCTGCGTGTATCTCAAAAGCAAAGCAGAGTCGTATCACATGTTGGAACTAGAGAGCTTGTACAATATCTTATGCGTCATAGAACAGTGGCTACTTGTACAGTGTATAAACATCATCAGCAGACAAGTTAGTGAGCCACATTGGGTCAAATACCCGGATAGTCTCTATTTTAACCTTCTATGTTCAACACTATGATCGGTTCCCCCATCCTCTAATCGTAATACCACCATTTGAAGTGTTGAGTGAAGTCATGAGGCATCTCCCGTAAAGGGATCTTTGACATCATGCGTGGGGGACTCCACTTCAGCACCACCTTAGGCTTACCAGTGATACGGTCAACTTTAGTCTTATGAATGAACCTCTTAGGTTGTTGAGGTTTGAAGTTTACCCATCTCGTGTGGTATTCTTTCTTCAGCGCCATCTCAAACCAGCCCTACATCTTCCTCGGGTTGGCATACAAAAGGTCTAAACAGGCCAACTTGTTTAGCTCAAAACCAGGGAAAGTCTTCAGATCGTGTGGATATTTGAAGTACTTAATCCCCTTCTCCCGCTTCATGGCGTATACTTCTAGATCCTCAAAATAAGCCCAACTGATGGTCTTGCCTGACACCTTCTGATGTCTCTTAACCTTGTAGAATTTGGTGTAGGCGTTTGTCTTTGTAGGTTCACGTTGTGCTTTCATCTCTGACAAATAAGCTGCCCATTCATCCTTCTTTAAATCAACATTAGCATCTGTGGCTTGGGCTTTACCTTCATCCTTTTCCTTTTCCTTCTCTTTCTCATCGAGTGTGCCAAAAGTATCACTACTAAATGTTTCACCCAAGTCGGGGATAACATTACCCTCAGGGTCAGTGTACTCTGGATAATAATCTGATGTGACATCTTTGATCTCTATCTCATCCACACCTTGTAGCTCTTCGTCACTAACAACGTCGACTTCCGGAGCATCTTTGACAAGCTCGTCTGGATTTAGTCTGAACATATCGACGAGCAATAGTGAGTTGAGTCTTACTATCAGACCGTCTTACTATCCCTCCATTGGAGTGTAACTCACAGACCGTCTTACTATCCCTTACGAATCAAGAATCATAGTGAGTTGAGTCTTGATTTGCTGAAGGGGAGCAATATCATAGTGATCGGTCTGTTGAGTTGTATCTGTTCGACTACATAACCAACAATGCATAAATTAATCATTTACAAGATATTAAACATAAATTTTCATAAATTACATTAATGTAATAAACATTTCAAGTACAAAAGTTTCAAATACATAAACATTAAAGCATAACTTTTCCCTTGATCTTGTGACTCTTCAGCTTGAGGAGCTGAGGAAGAGGCTCCTTGATCTTGATTCCTTTTGGTGCGCCTCTCCCTTGTCGATTAAGTCGAGGCTAATGCAGTTGCATCACCTGCTTGATCATCATACTCATCATCATCACCCCATTTATCCTTTCCACTCCCTCCAGCTTCCTCCTCATCTCCTTCTTCATCTGATTCATCATCGCTTGAATCTTCATCATCATCATCTAAATCATCATATCCATCACCCTTAATCTTTAGAGGCTCATTCTTCATTCCCTTCAGCCTCAACATCATCTTCTTATTCTGCTTCTCCAACTCATCAATCCTTTTCGTAGATGCAAGCACTAGCTCGTTTTGAGCTTGCAGGGCATTGTGAGCTTGAACTAAAGCTCTCTCATGAGCTTCATTCTTCTCAGTAAGCTGGGAAATCTGCTTGCCCTGTGCTGCATTTACTGCTATCAGTTGGTTCAGCTGGTTGGCCCTCATATCATCGGTTACCAACAGCTTCAGCACTAATCTATTTAGGCTGGCCAACTGTTCCTCTAACCCAACCGTGGTAGAGTAGAGCTATGTGGAAGTGGGAACTAGGAAGTGTTCCAGCTTAGGGAGTAGAAGGTGCAATGGTGGATGTGGTGTAGATGAGAGTAGGAGTGGGAATGGATTGTGGAGGAACTGTTTTGGGCATGTGGGTGAGGTGGATGTGGATATGTGTGTGGTGGATGGTATGGTAGTGGTGGTGGTTGGGATGGAAGTGATGGTGGCAGTGGTTGTGGTGGTGTCAGTAACAGTGGTGGTGGCAGTGGCAGTGGTGGTGTTAGTGACAATGGTGGTGGCAGTGGCAGTGGTGGTGTCAGTGACAGTGGTGGTGGAAGTAGCTGTGGTGGTGGAAGAACTGATAAGTACAAATCTTTGCATCTTGCCCTTCTTGCCATAGGGTTGGGCCATTCGTTTCCTTCTGGAACCCTTGGCAATCGGGGCTCCCCCAGAGCTCATTGGCTGGTCGGGTGTGTATAATGGGTCTGTGACATCAGTGTCATCACCCTCAGAACCAGCTTGGCGTTCGCCAACCGCCTCTTTGCCTTTCTCTATAGCAACAACCCTGCTACCTACTCTCCGGGTGAGAGGCTCATCATCAGACTCCTCGTTATCGTCAATCAGAAAGTCCTGGTGGATGGAAGCTTACTCAGATCTACCAGGTGCTGAAGCCCCACTCTGCTGAAGTGGTGGAGAAAATAGTAGACGTGTAAGTGGCTTGTGATTTACTTGAGCCCTCCTCTCCACCACCTTGACCACGATCTTGGTCATCATCATCATCGTCGTCGTCGGGGATCATGACTGGCTCAACGTTGGAGTTTCTATCATCATGGCGCCACTTCTCTCTGGCTGGTATGACATAATCGATGTTGGCCAGATGACCAAACAACCTCCGGACCGGGGGCTTCACTTGCTTGCCCTGGTAATCCTTCATCCTCCCTAGGGTAGTATCATCCATAACCTCTAACACTACCTCATCATCCTTGTTCTTGGGCAGTAAGGGGAGCTTCTTGTCTATGATCATCTTTAGGAACCTAGGGTACATACAGAAACCCTCTTTCCCCTTCGCCTCTATGTTGTCCCTCAAATACCCAAAGAACATCCTAGAAAAACTGAACGGGTGGTTCAGTACTAGTGCAATGAATGCATTCTGGATTTGATCACTCATCTCGTCAAATCCTCCTCTCCTTGGCGCGATGCACTTGAGGATCACAAGTGCCAAGTACTTGAACCGTGGACACATGTTGCTTTTGTTAAGCATGCCGGCATTGATGTCGCCGGCGTACTTGATCCTCAAGAAGCAACCCCTAACTGTCAGGGGATGTAGCTTGGTTAGGTAGTCTTCATCCTCAGCCAAATCCAAGACTCTCCTAAAGTCATCCTCCCCTATATCAATATCAAGTCCGAAGATAGAACTTCAGATCCGGTACGGCTCGACTGAGCGATCGACAACAACATTCTCCCAGAATGACTGCTGAATGGATCGATACGGTGTGCAGGGAGCTGAAACTGCTCGATATATCCTCGACCGTCATAGGAAGTCTATGATCCCAACAA
>BJCO01464855.1:0-14118 GCA_018326465.1 Flaveria floridana | reverse complement strand
GGAAGATCTCATACTTAGCTTCGGAAGCCCTTGAATGTAGCACCAAAATGACTATGTGAAGTGGTTTTGGTTGCACCAGCCTCATCATGACCCAACAATACTGGGATAAATAAATGGACTAGTGGATGTTTGTGAATTATTCAATGTTATAACCGTCGATAAATTACTATTATTCAAATGTGGTGTTTATTAGAACTCACCAGTTTATCTGATTTAGTGTTTATTTTCTTATGCATGCCAGGTAATAATAGAGGTGTTCGTGACGGTGCCCCACCGAGTTAAAGTTTGGTTCTGGTGTATGATACTGGCTATAATGTTAGGTTTTGGGAGAGATGTCGGTTAAAGTGTTGTAGTAATTTTAATGATGTAAACAGTTTTAACGTATGAAAATTCCGCTGTGTTTATAATCTCTGAAATGTTATAATAACCCAACTCGTAGCACCCTCCTTAATATATTATTATGAAATTGAGGGTGTTACAAATATAATCGATTCTCCCGGAAACAATCACCACGAACTTAGTCACTCATCATCTTAATTATGTCTTCAATCGTGATTTGATGATGAATGTGGATGATTCGAAATGATTAAAGGAGGTTCTAAGGGCTGAATTTCATCTAAAAATTCGTTCTTGGGGCTTAAGGAATGTCTCTCAAAACCCTAATGATTGGGGTTTAAATAGGATTTTAAATTTAAAATCCTCTAAATATCGCGTTAGACCGTACTACGGCCATGGGCTACAGCCCACCTTCAAGCAGACGACCAAACCTCCTGTCTTACATGGTTCACAAACGGACTCAGCACAAGGCCGTAAGTTACGACCTCCCTGACTTTTTTAAAATTTTCTTCGTTTTCAGCACCTTTCAAACCATGGTCTTGTTATAATTTGTATTATTCTCAAATAATGTTTGTTAAGCTTCATTTAACCTACATTACAAACTAGTAACAATGCGATAGTATTAGATATCAAAATTAGATTAAGAACATGATTTTAAACATCTAAAACTCATACAAAACACCAACACATCACTAACCGTTATCCATTTAAAAATATTCCACAATTTCTTCTCACTATAAATAGAACTTAAGCCATAATATTAATACTGTTTTTATTTAAAAAAATGAACTTCGAGAATTTGTCCTAAAAAATAAATTAGAATAGTAATTAATAATGAATAATTTCATAATCATTAGATTTTGTGTGATTCGGCAATCGCACCACTATCAACCTTTTTCCTCATCACACCGTGTTGATGTAACTGTATGCGTGGCAATATTTTTTCTATCACACTCCTTCACTACTAGCTTTGTTATTTGATAAATGTAAAAATATAAATATGTCATATACATATTAAATATAACTTTCATATCCTATATTTTTAATTATCCCTAAGAATCTCCAAAAAAAATAAAACCTACGAAACAAAATCAATCACAAAATATTAGACGGAATGAATATGGTAGATGCATGACCCCATTGTGGATCTACCCCGACCTTTGGTCGACATATTGAAGAATCAACAAAATAGTAACTTTTTTTTAACAACTAATCTATACATACCCTACTCCAAATTAACATACTCCAAATGTTTCAGGTTAGGTTTGAGCTCATTTTAGCATTTTTCTTAAAACTTATAAAAATTTTGTTATCTTCAATGAAATTCATCTATCTGTTTCCTAACCGAAAACCAACAACAAACAAAATGTGTGTACACATTTACCACTATCATCTGCTAGTGGTTGTAACAACATAGTAACTACCTTATATGAACGACTTGATCATACTATATCTTGGAAAACCAAAAAAGTTATTTGGACAACATGCCTACACAACTTTCAATATACATAACACATTAATTGAATGATAATGGATCCGTGTTTAAACCGAGATTAAACTCGCTAAAAAAACTATATTTTTAAATATTTCAACATATTTTATAAATTAAATCAAAATTTATAAGACAAATGATTGTTATAATAGATCGCTTTTATTGAGAGATCTCTTAAAAGAATTGCTAAAAACAAAATGTTTTGGAAAATATACTAATTTTCTAAAGAATTGCTGGTTTGTTTGAGCAAATGTTAAAATAAATCTTTCAAATAGCTAAGGGAAACTTTTAAATTTATTATATAAGTATGTAATAGTCAACAACCCGGTATCTTTAAAATTGTTGAATAAATATCCTTCTAAAACAAATAAAACATATGGCAATTGTTTGGTGATTTTAGTGAAAGAATTGGTTTTCATCAATATAAAATACATATTTTTACGTGTAAATCTTGGCATAGTTACTAGTTAGTCATCATAAAACAAACCGCTCTTTTTGATTTCTTCGTGGGCGTACAATATTATTTGTCATACTTTTTTTTAGAAAATAATTTTAAAACATGTCATATTTTACCTAGGAAGAAAATTTAATTTTAGAAAAAAAATCTCTTTTGTTAAAACATCTATTTATATATGTCTTAACAGTCGAAGATAGTGTTGCTAACACTAATTTGACGGCTCATACTTACGTTAAACTTCTATTTATATTTAAGTGAATTGTCGTATTTATTCCTATGATTTGATCATATTTGTTATTTTCATATAAAAAAACATATTTTTTGCGTCTGGCTCCTTAAGGTTTTGAAAAATTATTATTTTCATGTAAATTAATAAAGTAGAGGCAATTACAAAACAAAAGTATATTTTAAAAATTTGTTATTTGCATCTGACTCAATTAATTTAAATTGTTAAATATGTAAATTAACAAAATTATCTTTTAAACTACAAAACAAAACCCATCAATTACATAACAATAATCAAGTGAAACTAAATTACAATATAAGGGAGATGACGACTAGAGGCAATTGTATCTATTATACAACCCCTTTGCAATGAGTTCCCGACCCGATCACCACCAAAAGCGAGGTCTATTCTGCTCCCCGCCCGATGTAACCGACAATCTCATGATTCAGTCATGATGAAAGGTTTGAAGATGAAATGTTTGATTTAGGTTCCGTGAATGAAACAATAACATACTATAAATTAGGATTTTATCTATATATGTAAATTACATAATTATCACTATTAATGATAGATGGTTTAACATTTTAAATCAACGAAGTTAACTTTTTGGATGAAAATGATAATTTTTTAAAACCTCGGCGAGGCAGATACAAAAAATATATATTTTTAGAATAGAAATGACAAATGTGACTATACCACATGGAGTAAAGCGACAATTTACTCATTCATATTTTATTAAAATAGTTTGTAAATGGTATTTCACTATAAATATCAAGCTATCTTAAAATAAATGAGCTGAATCCGAGCTTTCACTCGTCTTTATTTGAGGTTACAAGTTCAAGTCATAGAAACATCTCTGTGTGAGGAGAAGGCTACGTAGATCTAATCACGAAGCGATGCAGTATTTCCGCACACCATACGTTATACGAGAGCTAAATCAAATACCTATCGCGAAAATAAATGTTTTTTTAATAATATAGCATAATACATTTTCTTATTATTAGTTGATATTCATATAAGAAAAAAGAAAGTGGACCAGGCGATCACGTGCGTGGCGTGTATGGAACTATGGAAGTGACGATGTTCCTAACAACCAACGGCAATGTTTCTCTTGAGGTTTTAAAACAAAATAACTAAATAAGCCTATTAATTTTGAGTGCCACTAATGCATTGCTAATTTGCTACTTATGTTTACTAACAACTCGGATTATTTCACACGCGTGTTGCGCGGGGAATGACGCATGGACGTGAATGTCAAAACGTGAATATAAAAACATATTATGACGACTATCACTCCGACGTGGAATTTCAAGGCATTATGAATGAAACGGAAAATATAATGTTAACAAAACAATAAAAAACCCAAAAAGGTTCTAGAAAAAAGAGGAAAAAAATGTTAAAAAATGACTAGCCTAGGTCTTGAACCCGCACAATGTAGACTCTATTTGTTAATCAAAGTTGATTCCTTTTTTTGATCGGTAGTGGCCATCGTGAGTGGAGATGAGAATATGAGTTAAAAGAACATAACTTAAGTTTAAAAGAGGAAATAAGAGGTCATTATATAAAAAACTAAACTCATGTGGTCATAACATTTAAAGCTCAAAGTTCAATATAGCCAAGAGTTGTTATTATATAGAGAGATAATAATACGGTGATGCACGTTAAAATTCAAGTGAAGAAAAAAATCATCGTATCTTCTCCTCCTATGCTACACCAACTTGTGTTTGTTGTTGCTAGATGATGGTCGTTAGACTTATCATGTTGTCTTTTTATTGTTTGATGGTGTCTAATACCATTTTTAACACCAAACCCGTGCAAAATCGGCATGGTGATTTGGAACTTTAGATGCTTGGCGGCGCATAAACACCGTTACAATGGTTGAGGTGTGTTCGGCAGTGTCACGCCGATGGTCGTTGTGTTCCCTTTTTTTTTTAATGTTTTCCAACGGTGTGGTGATGCTCAATGATTTGGTGAGCTTTCGGCATCATGGTGCGATAATATGACGCTGAGTTGGAATTATGACGTGAAGAAGACATTAAGGGGTTGATAACAAAAGTCATATTTGTTTTGTAAGTTCTAACAACGTACTTGTAAAAGTGTTCCGCTATAAAATTGAAGTAGGTAACTCTCTTCCTAATCACAAGGTTTGCAAGTATAATACGTGGCATGACAGATATATTAAAAGAAATAAACTAGTGTTACATATCATTGTCCATTACATGGTTACCTATCCCAATTGTTCCAAATGTTACATATAAGACACTCTTCTAGCCACATCTTTTTCCTCAGTATATGTGATTAAGGATATAAACAAGTCAAACCGTTTGTAAAAAAGCTTGAATCGAGTCAAGCTTAAACTTGAGACTAAATATAAACTTGTGTAATAAATATAAACGAGCCTCTTATTTATATTATTCTTATTTAATTTATAAAACATGCGTTTATATAATAATCATTACCTATGCATAAAAATATGATAAAAGAACTACATATATTATGATAAAAGAACTACATATATTATGATAAAAGAACTACATATATTATGTGATATACAAAAAATAATAACTAAAAAATAGATACAAATAAAATAATCATACATGTAAACAAACTAATTAATGAATAATAAAAACAGACTCAAAAAATAACTAAAGATATAGAGTTCGAACCCAAACAATAACTAAAGATATAGAGTTCGAACCCAGTAGAGCTTAAGCTCCAGCTCTAGTAACTTAAACAAGCCGATGACGAGCCTAATCAAGATTGAATTTGACTCGCTTTTACATGTGATTATTTAAAAAAAATTAGGTATAATTGTTTACATGGTTATTCCGCGTGGATTATGCACACATCTACATGTGAATTGTGATTTATTTACAGATTTTGTACGTATAGTTGTCTATATAATTCTCATAGTTAACTACTTAAAAGGCACTCGGGTTGATAACATAAAAATAAAAGTCAAAACACTATACCATGTTCAAATCCTTAGATTAGAAGATGATATAGTTTAAGAGTAGAAGCACATGGGTGTGTAAGTCGTAATTTCAAAAAAGAAAAAAACTGCAACTCTTAAATTAATTGTGTATTATACCTGCCCCAATTATATGTATATACAATATCACTTTTATGCATTAAAGAGTGAAAAAACGTACGCAATATATTAGCTGGTCCCCTACAAATAATTCTAGACCCATGTAACACAATGATGATATATGCATTTATTCGTAGATAGCTTGTACAAGCAAACAACCAAGTCACAAGGATGATCCTTATAAATATTTCCAATCATCACACAATTTTCACAAAATTTTATTTCATATATTTACATTTATATCTAACAAAACAATATAAGCTATACATTTTGGCAAAAGGCTGTTAGCCAACTTTAAAGACATTATTGTTGAAATTCTCAACAATATAAGTTTTATAAACTGACAATTGTTTATTAATATAAAAAGAAGATAATGTTCATCAATGAACAGTTTTACTTCACAGTAACTCATAAATAACAACACATACTGTTTATTAAATTAAGCCCTAAAAAGGTAGAGTTGAGAGTTTGAAACAAACAACATAAAAGCAAGGACATTAATACTTCATATTTTGAGATAGGTGGAGAGAGATTTCCTTAGCTGAATATGCGTTTCAAGCTCGGGCATGAGGTCCGTAATCTTCCCATGCTCGTCGGGATTATCTATTGCGATTCAGCAAAAAAAATAATCATTTTCTAAGATCAAACTGTGTTTTCTGAAAACTGAAGTATTTTAACCCTTGAATTACCTTCTGACAAAAGCGGACATCTAGTGTCTCGAGCATGTTACACTCTGATATGGCGGATTCAACAGCTTCTTCGCTGATATTGCAAGACTAATAGAGAGAGAGAGAGAGAGAGAGAGAGAATCAGAAATTCGAATAAATTTAAAAAATGAACGTCAGATTTTGTCATTTGGGTTGCCCCAAAAAGAGAACTACAGTGATGCATACCTGCAGAAAGAGGCTAGTTAACCTTGGACAATCCAGCTTTAAAATTTCCAATGAGCTGCAGTTGCTGAGGTAGCACAAGCGTAAATATTAACTTTTGAGCTCGTTATATGTTTATACTATAGGATAATATCAGTTGAGGGAGAAAGTCACACCTTAGATTGAGAAAGCATAAATTAGAACAGGCCATGTCAACTTCTCTTAAATTTGCAGATAGTGAAATGTTCAGTGATGATAAATTAGAAAACTGGGCGACTGACGGGATAAGTACTTTCTTGATATTTTGACAACCAACACAGTTGAGACTTTGCAGAAGCCGTTGAGGCTGCTCAGAGGCCATAGAGGGTAGATACACGCAATCAGCGCTAAAACTCCAATTTAGGTCATGCATATTCACACACCCGTTCAAACTAACATGAGTTAAATGAGTGCAGCAAGCAAGAAGCTCCTCTATGGAAGCCTGACACAAGCTCCCGTATGACAAGTCCAGTTCCCGCAGATTGGGGAGAGCCCCATTTTTGTAAAGAGGCACAAGTGATGAGTCGGTGAGATACTTGCATGCTTGCAGTTTCAAAACCTTAAGAAAACACAGAAAAATTAGTAAGCCAAAAATCAGAAATTAAATATAAAAATTAATAAAAAAGAAATCTGTATCCAGATTTTAAACCTTTAACTGCGAACAGGAGTCGAAAACAGGCTGCAAGTTGGTTAAGAATGTGTAGGAAAGATCAAGTGATGTCAAATTAATAAGCCGACGCAGAGATAAGAGTCCATCAGAACCAACAGATGGGCATGACATCAGGATTAGTGATTCAATGAGGGGGCACGAGGCGGTAGTTGCAGATAAGCAGTCATCCTTCAGTTGGCTGCATGTGTGGATTATAAAACATTAGCATCTTATTATTAGGTAATTTCAGTCGATGGACAGGGAAAGAAGGATGCATTCAATGACCTGCAGAAGGAAGCATCTAGAGACGTTAAGAGCGGGCAGTTTATAAATGCTTCTGATATGACACCACATCCCTTTAGTTCAAGTAACACCATAGATGGTGCTTCAATCTTGAGCACATTTAATTTAGGGCATATTCCCAAATTAAGAGACTGAAGGCCAACCTGCAGAAAAAAGATTTGAAAAAAACTCATCAGACATATACAATCAGATTGTCAGAAATGTTAAATAAAGGCACACCACTTGCAAAAGATTTCAAATTCAGAAATGCTTAGAATCAAGTTTAAAGAGCTTTGACACAAATCACAAATCTAACTTAATTTTTAGTTAACATTGAAAATGCTCAATAAACAATTTACTGTTATTATATATTTAAAAACAAATAATATAAAATTAACACATTTGCATTTTGGGACTTAAATACGTCTGTGTTTCATGTTGGGTGTGGAGTCTTTGGCTGAGAGCCTGAGACTCGTAGGGCATCCGGTGCTAACCCTATGCGTGTGGGCTAATTAGACAACGGCCCAATTTGGCCCCTTCTTAATCACCAAGTTATTTACCCTAATATTGTTTAATATATAGATGGGTAGGACATTGTAATTCTTGAGCACTTGAATAATAAAATATTAGCTGCAACAAAGCGGACGTAGGTCACACAGACCGAACCACTATATATCTCTTGTGTTCCATTTTCTTTCTGTTTTGTGGTGTGTGTGTGTGTGTGTGTCAGTGACACCCCTAACATATCACTGGTTCAATGTTTGACCTATATTTAATAAAGATGATAAACAAAGAATGCAGTTTTTGTCCAACTTCAAAAATCAACAAGAAAAGGCTTAAACTGTCAAACATGTATCATGCAGGGTAATATGATATTATGGCGCAAGTTAGTTGCCTCTCTTACGCATTTAAATATGACCAGATTTTTGGATAAAAAATGGCGTTTAACTTGGATCATATTAACCTAAAAGAAACATTTTGCAAAGTTTAAGCCTTTTCTAGGTGACTTTCAAAAATCAGCAACCAAATTAGAAGTTGGAACAAAGTTTGGTTGCCACTTTTTGCAATTAACAACAGTTGCAATGATTATGACAGCCCTTCTTTTGACTAGATGATGTAACAATATGATAAAACCATTGCATGAGATAAAAAATGTTGAAATTGTAATACTCAATCAAGATGCCAAAACAGAATATATGATTGGTTCACTTACGGGACTAAAAATTGCTCTTTCCAGATGATCACATCCATCTAAAGACACTTGCTCAAGAAAAGGGCAAGTTAGTTCAATAGAAGTAATAGCACGGCAACCAGCAAGGGAAAGACTAGTTAATGAACTGCTAGAGAATTCCACTTCAGTCAAGCTCTGAACCAAGAAAGATAACCAAATTAGTATCTAAAAACATGAAATAGCCACACACCATACTGCACTGCGTGCAGCAATGAACAAGCAATAGCATGGACTTATACGAAAAAGTACATATATTCACACACAAATATTGGTGAAGAGACTAAAGGTATGTATTGAAGTAACCTGTCTACAGTTTAAAGCTATGAAAGTATGTAATCATAAATACATGTTTACGTGACAGTTAAACTAGAACACCTAAACCTAAAACTTAAATTGTGTAAGCTAAAACATCATTTCTCATCATCAATTACCAGGCCAAGAATCAGAAAATATAAAATGGTGAAACTGATATAATTCATGTTCATGAAAAGTCAGTAAGTAAATCAAAAGTGATTTAAAACCTCGCAGTTGTCAAGAATCAATGATTTGAGCATGGGGCATCCACTGCCATCACTAAAAACTTCACAGATTGAATTTGTCAAAGATTCACAGTCTGTGAGGTCAACTTCTTGTAGACCCTGACATTGCAGCTCTAGTTGAGTTAAGCTTTCCTGTTTCTGCAAAACTAGTTTCTGCATAGAAATAACAAGAAGTCAAGCATGCAGAATTACATTAGAAAATGAGACTTGGAAACAACAATATGACTAAAAACATACTTGCAGTGACTTTGATACAATGTTGATTCGCTGGAGCAAAGGACAATTAGACACTTTAATTGATGATAATACCGCACTTCTTAAACTCAAGTCCACAAATCTGCAACAGCATTAGCAATGGAATTAAAGATACTAACAGAAAATTTTCACATAAGGGCTTTGTAGTTTGGTTTAGTGTCTAATACTTGCGACAATGTACAAGTCTGATATTCTGCAGGCGAGGAAGATCCAAGAAGACTGATGTCAATAAACTGCAATTATCAAGCTCCAAAACCTGTGGGAAAAAAGTTGAAATAACTGGTTTAAATTTCAGAAGTTAGCTGCCAGCATTGAGACAACAGAAAAGATCCTCACCTCCAACATGTAGCTATGTGATATGGCAGCCATAGAAGCAGAAGTTATGCCTTCACAGCTATGAAGCTTGAGAACCGTAAGCATTGTCAACCTTACAGACTTCAAGCAAACAATGAATGGTATATTATATTAAGACACCACCAGCATATTTGAAAATTTATATACAATTCGGTTTGGTTGATAAAACAAACACCAACAGACAAAAATTACCTCAAGTGAGATGTTTGGGCAGTATGACGCATTTAGGATACGGAGATTGCCGCAGTTTAGGGAAATTTCACGCAGTGTTTCATCACTAACACAAGAACAGTTAGACATGTCCAACGACTCCAAGAGAGGACAAGATGTCACTGCTGAACGGATTGCAGCATCTAGAAGCTTATGGCAAGATGCTATATCCAGATCATGCAGAAGAGGGCAGTTCAGTACAGCATGTGCCATGCTGCTTCGCTTCAAGGACAGAGTTCGAAGTTGGGGACACCTGCCAAAGAGATCAAAACTTTCTTAGCAAAATTATTTCATGCCCCATATACAACTCTACTACAAGTTTACAACTTATATTATCACCTGACAGATATACGGACCACACGACATTTCACAATCTGAATGTCTCGCAAACTATCATGGTATATCAGTATCTCTTGGATGCCATTACCAAGAATAGCATCAGTCACAATCAAACTCCTTAACATACTGCAATTAGTTACAGCTTGGAAAAACGTCTCCCCTAATTGTCCTTTTCCCAAAGTTAAGAACTCAAGATTCCTGAAAATAGTCAAACGAATCACCAGTTAGCAAAACATTCGATGAAGAGAGAGATTTGCTTAATGAACAGTTCACCTTAAGGAAGAAATTGCTTGCATTGCAAGTGTGTGTATAGCGGGCGACCCATTAATGTTTACTTGAGTGGCATTTGGATATCGGTGACACATATCTTCAACTGGAAACCAAATATAAGTAAGATTATGTAATTGACTAGGAACTCAATTATAGCACTACAACTAATTATCTAGCACTTTAACTATACTGTTGTAACAATTAAACATTCTGTAAGACTCAGTTCATCTGATGAGAAATATTTGTTAAAGAAATCAAAATCTTTTCTAAACTGTCCTTGTATCAGGAGATCACTTCTTTTAAACTAGAAAAGCAAATATTTTCTGTAGATTCATTTTACAAAAAAGATCAACTCAATTACAGTAATGCAAAATCAGAGTATCAGACAGATAATGAAACAAAAAAGTAGAGCATTAATGTATTAAAGAAAAACAAAAAAAGATTTAAAAGGAAAATATAATGAAACATAGTTGCATATACATTTCGATCACACAGAGGAAAATACAATAAAACAAACATAAATGTTTATATATTCTATGAACACAAAGCATAGCAAAATGTGATATCAAATTGATTGCAATTTGATATCACACAGAGGAAAATACAATAGGATCCATCTCTTGTGTGTCAAAGGTTGTGGTAATCTATGTTGTCTCTCATACTCAGGGATCCATCTCTTGGGTGCCAAAGGTTGTGGTGATCTCTGTTGTCAAAAGCCCACAAGGTCCGCGCAGGCCCAACACAACCTTGTCGCCTCACTTCAAAAGCCCTATTTTCAGACGCTCAGCCACAATTTCAAACCAAGTCGGCCAAATTCTGGCTAAAAATCTTCAACAGGTTTGAAACAAATACACTATCCCTAAACAATGGAATCAACCTAAAACAGCCTAAACTAGCCGAAAAGAGGCCTAAAACATGTTTCAAACCCCTAAAAATTGTGTTTTATATTATGTGTCTCGCTTAAAAAAGCCTTCACTTCTTAAGTGCCTTGCGACTGGTCCCAAGGCTCACCCTTGCGCCTTTGACAACTATGGCGGTGATATTCAAGCATGTGACTTCAAATCAATTATTACATCACAAAGTTGACATTCTTAATGGTAAGACAACCGTATAAATCATCACACAATATCACACTTCTATAAAATAGAGAAACTCTTCCATCCTCCCAGGTGTCGGGAAGAATTCAACTTTTAACATCCATACAGATTGTCAATTTCTTCTATTTTTCTTAAATGAATAGAACAACAGATCATCTTACTAATAACAAGATTAGAATAGAAGAGGATAACAGCAAAACTCTCAAACCAGAAGTCTCTAAGCTTAAGAATAAATGGAAGAAAATAACAAATGCAAGAACCATAGCATAATGTGACCAACTTTGTAAATCTTTCGCTGTAAATGAACCACAAAGCAATTGAGCATAAGTGCATAACCAACATAATATAACAATATATTTTTGAGCGAATTAGCATCAAAACTCAGAAGTGGAAGTTATAGCAATATTAAGATTCATGATTACTTTTGCAGAGAATAAAAATGCCATCTATGATTCAACATCGACCTACTATTACAAAAGACTAATAGTTAAAACCGATAACCCTGGCACACAACCTCACATCACCAGGCCAAAAGCACAAGAAAAGCTACTTTAAGCGACACTTGACTTTTGTAATATCAACATGTAGTCTAGTTTGGGAAGTATGCTATTTATAGGTGAGCTGTGAGATTATAAATGGAAATATTTTCAACAGTGACTGTGTTGTAAAAATCGCTAGGCACTAATCGGGCGGTAAGGCAGGGACTAGGGATTAATCGGGATTAATTGGATCAGACTTGTGTATAATTTTGCAAATTCATGTCTAATTTTATATTTTTTTATAAATTAATTTACAAGTTTGGGGGATAATTTGTAAATTGGTGAATATCTAGGGGGTTAAATGTAGAAATACACAACCTTAATTAAATAATATAACACTAAAGTTAAAACAGGCGTTCCCTTCCATTGTTCCCGTCACCAGCGGTTGCACCCTTCCCTCGTTCCCGTCACCCAAGTCGCAAATCCTCACCGGAATCGGCAAATCCGGCACCGCAATGAGAAAATCCGGCGATTATCGTCGCTAGAACACTGCCGATTAGGACGATTTGGTCAAGCTTTGACCAACTTTGACCGACTACCACCTCGAACCTCCGATTTGGTGAAATTGAAGCGGCCAACCTCCAATTAGCGTCTAATCGAAGGCTAGTTGCGATTTTTACAACACTGATAGTGATAATGCATACGATTAGCTGGAAGCCAAATGTTTCAATATTAAGACACTAGGAGTTTATTTCAAAGCCTCCATGTTATGAAAACTGTCACATGTTTATCAATGAACCTTTTTTGCACCACTGAGCTCATAACTGGCCAAATGAAGACCACATGTGTAATACCCAGAATAAAAGTGAAGGGGGCTAATAGTATTTCACCCATTTATTAAAGGGTTACTTTTACCACATGGGTAAAGTTTGTAAAATAAAGAAAATAATAACATAAATTCAATAGGAGGACAGCCAGATTAGCAGCCACGTTTCTAGGGTTCACCCTTGTGTACGCCACTTGTCTACCTCTTTTCTCTACACGTTTCATCATCATGTGCAGCTGTAAAGTTGTCGAGCACTATGAATCATCCTCTAGATCTCTCTGCAACTTCATACTCATATGCGAAACTAGCAAAGTTCTTTTTAGGAGTAATCGATTGAAGTGTTTATGGAGTTTAAAGGCTAAAATCAGCCCTATAGATCTCAAGAACAGCAGCGACAGATAAGGGGGGAGGGCTGCACATCTCCTGGTGAGATTAATTGAACCCAAAAAGCTTCAATTTTAGTAGGAATTTGGGTTCTTCTAATGATTTCTTAGTATATTATCTATAATTATAAAGGGTTTGAAGGTGCTACAACTCCTTTTGTAAAACAGAGATCTGCAGTAGATCTTCCATCTTGATTTAGGATTTCAATTTCAATCTCAATCAAGGGCTCAAAGTGCAGGAGAATCACTTTACAAACTAAAGTTTGGTGGCTATTTAGTAAGGTAATACCAAGACTTTTTAATCTGCATTAATAAGGATCTTAAGTGTTTTTCTAGGAGAATTAGATACATTTAAGTGATAATAGGGTTATAAACTTTGATGTTCAGCAGCAAGAAAGCATATTAGAGAAAATTTCTTTGTATACTTAACGATATATGTATATATATACACACCTGGTCATGAGTTTTCTTGAATGAAAGTTGTAATAGAAATGAAGATGATATGTTTTTTTTTAATGAAAATGAGGATTTAATATCAAACTAAGGTTTTATGCATAAGTCCTCTGTTAACATAATATCCTGGAACTCATGGCTTTGCAAGCATATTTTCATTATATATATCTTTAATATTAAATTGGGTTATTTTTATTAAGCATTGTATGTAAATAAACAATAGAGTTCATGATATATATAT
>BJCO01464854.1:0-18449 GCA_018326465.1 Flaveria floridana | reverse complement strand
GCGCATGGACTGGAAGGCCTTACGCATCTCCGATCGGGATAAAACGCCGTCGTTGTTGGCGTCGAGGGCGGCGAATTGGGCGTCGACGCTGGTGTTGAACTTAGGCTCGTCGTTCACGAAGGCTCGTACGGTCGAACCGTCGATGATTATTACGCCCATACCTGTGACTGGTTGATTGTGGTGAGTTGAACGCTGATGAGGAGAAAATGGAAATACCAAAATTGCCCCCAACTGTTCATCCTACTATTCATTAGAAGTTGTTTTTTTCATATTATACAATTAAAAAAATGTAACAACGAGTAGTTTAAAGATTAGATGTTTACGTCCAACAAACTTGAGATTTCAATACCAGATAACACTTTTTTCAAATATGAAATGATATTGAAAAAATATAGAATTACGTATTATGTTTAGTTTTATGTGAAAGTCAATAAACAGCGAAGTGTTAAAGATAAAAACTTGAAGAAAGAGTACAAGAATAAAACGTAGTTAAGATATTTTTCAAAAATTTCATAACTAGAGCATTCACGTCTTTTTTTTAATTAAATAATATTTTTTATATTTATTATTATTTTTTTCTCCACTCACAATCACTTAAAAATTTATTAAAATTTTTATAATGATTGAACAATGTATTATCAAATATAGGGAACGATGCATCTCCCTACTCATAATCATTCCATATAATTAAGAGAACACACTCACAAAAATATATGAAACCAGATGTACATAATGTTCTTAATTTTTTATATTGCATTTTTCTAGTATGATTGTATGAACTATGAAGTACCAGCTAAAAATAAAAAACAACATGATTTATCTAAAACCAACAAACAGAATGGCAAAAACTTGATTTGCTCTAGCTAGTCTGAATCAATCATCCAAATACTCAAATGACGCGTCAAGTATGTTATTTTTTTAAGGGTAAATGTACGACTCTGATTCGGAGGATAAATGTTATCTTAATCGGACCCACCTATTCATTTCTCAGCCGGGACCGCATCCCCAACCCCCTCAGAGAGAAACTCATTAATGAGAAAACCCCATGGCTCAACTCTTAACAATTTTTGCTTATAGTGAGACTTGAACCCATGACCTCCCCTTTATTTACATGTCATGGGTGTCTCACCTTAATTAGTTAGGTTAAGGATCATTGGTGTCAACTATGTTATCCAACAAGTTTGGATCCGTTTTAAATTCTGAAAATTCATACTTTCTAAAATAACGAACACCATCACTTGCAAATAGTTGCAATCTTCAAATGTCTTTTAATGGCTATTTGATTGCATCTGACTGTATTTTGACTGCTGACTGTTGATTCGGTCAACCAGTCAGCTTGTTTTATTTGTAAAAGATAGATTCTGATCGAGTCAACATTTCTGACCTACCCTTGTTTTAACCTCTAACATAGTCAGTTTTTTGAGACCTCTAACATAGTATTTACTGCTGACCACATCAAACGGCCCATTAGTCTTGTTAACAATAACACCGTGGATATTCCGTAAGGGCAACCGTCTAATTTTTTAACTTTAAGAAACAAAATAAGGGTTTTGGTACAAAAAAGCTAATACATTACTAAACAACACGATATTTTAACTGTAAATTTTGAAATGGTTCTAAACATCACTTATATTACAGGTCATCTTAATTATTTATCGCATTCGAATGTGCATTTTAATAAATATGTAGGTTGGTGCGTTAAAGTTTTTCTAGAAAATTATAATTTATATTGACTAACAATAGATTATTAACATATATTTAACGATTATGATATCTAATTTATACTAATAAAATAAAATGTCTAGAATTTATAATGTCCACCTAGGTTCCATATAGGATTTATACACGTGTCATTACCAGAATAAAAATTAACCATTTAATGACATGTTAAATGCTAAGGATCATTTCTAAATTATAAAATAGATTTTTTGATATATTAAAAACATGTTTCTTTTTATTTAAAAGCATAATTTTTTTAAACCAGAAGATCATGAAATATGAAGTGTTTCTTAGTACAGAGAACTTTTAAAAAAACACATTGTTAAAGAAAGTATTTTTAAAATAATTTGAAGTATTTAAAATAAAATTTTAAAGTAAACATTTTTTAAAGATAAAAGTTTGAAAAAACATTGCTATTGTTTATTACCTAAATTAGTTAATTATAAGTAATTTACATTATATTTTATCTTAAAAATTATTATATAATTTTAAATATTAATAGATAACTATTAAGTTAATATTTTTATCAACACGCGTAATACACGAATTTTCGAAACTAATTAATAATAAAACTACATAAAAAATCCAATCAGAATTGTTGTCGTGTAGTTTATGGGGTGAAGAATCATTGTTTATAAAATTAGGCAAGACTTAATGATGAAGCTTTTGCTTGAAGAGATAAGTGAAGAGTTGGGTGATCTCATCATCAATCCTCACATTTCACTCTCCACCTTTCTTTTGCCTTTTTGATCTTGGGATTTTCCGATGGCATTAATTGAGTATCTTAATTTATTTTTCGTTAGTTTATAAACTTCGTGTATTATACGGGTCGTTTAAATATAAGAATACACTCCTAGTTAATAATTATAAGAATCATTGAGAGAGATAGAGAGAAAATTATAAGAATAATTAAAGAAAATTATAAATTAATAAATGAGAGAGGCAGAAAAAAATTGAGCAGACGTGAGAAATGATACATGACACATGACACTTAAGTTTTTTATTTATGATACAAAGATATAGAATATTTTAATAATATAAATTATATTAGCTGGTATTAATCTGTGATAATAATTGACTGAGGAGACAACTATTTTTTACATTTGTTATCAAGGACAAACTAACATACGATATATTACATGGTTACACTTGATTTTGTATATAAAAATGTAGGTTTCCTTTTTTTCGTTCGTATTCATCATTATAAGCAAAATCAATAATAAATCAAATGTAAATTTACAATGAACATATCAGTATGATTATAAATGAAAATGAAAGTGGAAATTAAGATTGTCATTGATCAAACTTTGAGTATAAAATATAATCGGCTAATAAGTCATGATTTGAATTATTAAATACAATTTACCTTTGTTATATTACCATATATTTTACGAGCATATACAAGACATACGATAGGAGTTGAACGATAACTAATATTTAATCCATATTTAGCTGAGTTTGCCTGGTATTCTTTTATAAAGTTAGTTTCTAAAAAGTTGAATCAGTTACATATATATCATTGTAAACATCACTTGAATGCATACATAATCAAAAAATTTTTTTAACTGCATATATGTATAGTTTATTGTTATGACAACATTGTCATCCCAAAAATTTAATAAAAGCTTACGGATGAGTAATAATTTATAATTTCAATTTCAAGTCAAGAGAATTATATTAATTTAAACGAGGATAAACTAATAATAATAATAATTAATTAAGAGTTCTTTTAAAATAAAAAAAAGTGAGATTAAAGGCTAGAGCACACCTTCCACCACTTGAGTCACCCAACGGTCTAATATCAGAAAAAGAATATAAAAAAGTATTCAAATATAATAATGACATAAACCTCTCTTACAGAAAGCTTCTCAGACATACAGTAATCAAAATCCTATAGAAACAAGATAAACACAACCTCCTTTCTTCCAATAAGCATAAACTCTATTTAATTTCTTCTTTTTCCTCCATCAAATCAAAACCTCTGTTCTGTGCATCTCGTGTTCGTACAGTAACTCCAAATCCAAATTAACCACTGGCGTTTTGATTTTTTGTCAAGAATTTGTCGTACTTTCGACCCCATTTTGGGGCAACGTGCAGTTTTCAGTCAAGACCCTTCAAGATTTGCTTTTTGAGTGCGTTTCTTCTGCTTTTTTGTCGGTCTTTTTTACAGCTTTACTTTCCAATTTCAAATTTATTTACGGGTTCTTGAGGTTTTGAGTGCCTCGTTCGTCGATTGGTCTTAGGGTTTCTTTGGGTCAGTCAATCAGCGTGTGTTTTCTTGCTCTTAAGTTAGAGTGTGTGGGTGTATTGCGTGTTTTGCTGATTATTGGGGGTTTTAGCTGTTAAATTAGTTAGGGTATAATTGGTGATGGGTTATTCAATATGGAAGTCTTCTATGTTGAAGATTGTGGTTTTGATGTCACTTTTATCCACTCAGATTTGCTTTGGAGACACTGATCAACGTGATAGTAAGCCTTCATTTTCATAATCCCTTTTTGATTTTGTATTTTCTTTATTTAATTTGTTTGATTACTGACTTAAGTTTACTAGTCTAGTGAACAAAATTTTTAAACAGCTCTATTAAATGCAAAACAGATTGTTATGTTAGTGCTACTTTGTCCAAGTTTTGTGAGCAAGTTTATATTACTAATAATTAAAGATGTTGATTGGGATGGATATTGGAAGTGATTATACAATATGGGATAATCGAAATCGAATAATCAGCTGTAACAAAACTGCCGCAGGAGATAATGTTTTGATGTGCTTCTGTTTGATATCCAAATAGTCAGATAATCAGTTTTTTTGAGTGTTTGTGACAAATTTGATCATTTAAGGACTTACAGAAAAAGGAACAAAAACTTGACTGAATAGTTAATCAGAATCAGATTTTCTCCATTCAAATACACGAAAGCATTATCTGCAATCTGAAAACACAATAATTAGAGAATGTGTTTCCAATCATATACCAAACACCTCCTAAGAAGAGATGTGTTTCCAATCATATACCAAACACCTCCTAAGAAGAGATGAAGTAATAGAATTGTTGTTATTAATTTAAACTGTAAATCTTCTAGTGTTTTTGAGATTCATTTGTTTTTTTTATTTCAGTCTTGGCAATAAATAGTCTATATGCGGCTCTTGGCTATCCACCTCTTCCTGGATGGTTAGTGTCGGGTGGAGACCCTTGTGCGGAAGGTTGGCAAGGTGTTCAATGTGTTAACTCCAACATAACTGGAATGTATGTTGCATAATTTTTTTTTCACCGTATCTTCATTTTTAAAATGTTGCCCGTTGATGTTTATCACCTTATTTTGTAAGTTCTAATTTTATGAGTGTATGTAGAATTCTTAATGGTGCTAATCTGGGAGGCGAATTGGGTGAGAATTTGGGAGCCTTTCTTTCCATCATACAAATGTAAGTTGTTACCACTTACAATGCACTTGAAGATTTTGAAGTGAAAAACATGCTTGTTATATGCTCGAATTTTTATTTATTTATTTGATTTTATGATTTGTGTGTGCAGAGATCTCAGCAATAATCATATTGGAGGCCATATACCGTCAAACCTTCCACTTACAATCAAGAATTTGTATGTTTATTATTCCTTCATCACATCAAAGTTGCAACACTTTCTTTTTAAAAAATTTTAATGAGTGGCTTTTTCAACCATCATCCTGATTTTTGTTGCTAAAATGCAATTCACAAATCATTGTTCTTGTGAAAATGCAAAAACAAACCACATTCTGCAAGTACAAAATATTTTGAATAAATTATGTGAATGTTATGTCTCACATAATCATTATACCTGATTCTTGGGTGAGTGTAGGCTTTCTTTTTCCTTTTTCTTTTTGGCATTTTTGCAAGAATGATATTGATAGTGTGTTTGCAAGAAAAATAATATAATATGACAAACCAATCCCTGCTTCCATTTTGGGATGTCCTAAGAAAATTTAGACATTTTATCTGAAGAAAAAGTTAAGCTATATTTGACCTTTAATATCGGTTTTCTTGATGAAACAACACCCTTTATTTTGTTTTCCTATTAGAGTGCTTTCAGGAAACCAGCTGACAGGGAGCATTCCTGACACTCTTTCCTTGTTAGGCCAAATGACAGACTTGTAAGTATCCTGTTAAAATATCATGTTCATGTGGCTTTTTGAGTTGTATTTTGTCTAACAAATCTTTTATTTTTTCAGATCTTTGAACAACAACCGTTTGACAGGAGTAATTCCCGATTCTTTTCAACTGCTTACACCCTTAATAAACTTGTACGCCATTGTTTCTTTTATCTTCAATGTTTCTATGCATGTTTATTATTATTATTATTATTATTATTTTTTTATATACTATATGACTTCTTGCAGGGATTTGTCTGCTAACAATTTAAGCGGCCCATTGCCTCCTTCCATGGCAAACTTGTCGTCATTAACCACACTGTGAGCAGATTTCTATTCGCGTTTCACACAAATAAGAATTATATATATTTTCTAGAATATCTAAGTTGCTATTTCTGAACAAGACTTATATATATTTTCTAGAATATATAAGTTGCTATTTCTGAACACTTGAGAAGTATTCAGATGACATTTGTGGAAACAAGCAGAAAAAATAGTGTCAGATCTTAATTTGGAAAGTGCTTGGTTAGACTATTTAAAGTCAAGTGTTGGTATTTAGGAATAAGGGGAGTGAATAATTTGAATATTGATTATTTCAGGCACATACAGGACAATCATCTTACCGGGGTTCTTGATGTGTTGCAAGATCTTCCACTTGTAACTTTGTAAGTCTTCTTGCCTATTTTTCATATGAATATTTTCTTGAAATTATCTTTCTTTTTGTTTAAACTATGAGTTTAGGCATTTAAAAGTAAGTAGCTTGTAATGCAGGGATGTGGAAAATAATCTTTTCTCCGGGCCCATACCTCCAAAATTAACGTCCATTCCAAATTTCAGGTGAAATAAGAATATATGATAGAAAGTAGTTCCTAACTCTTTACTTTTGTAATCTCTTTAGATCATTATTCGATTAGTACTTTCGGTAATCATACTTATCACCTTAGCTATTTTTATCAACAATAGTACAGCACATTAGCTATTTACATAATTCAATGGAATGGGAAAAAGTTTTAGTGGGTCAACCCGACCCGACTGGCCGACTCAAACCTTTTTTTAATCAAGCTTCAAATACTACCTTACCACACATATTTTTTTAAAATCAGTTTGACCTTTTACCTTTGCCTGCCGATATTGCCACACCTATACACAAGATCCGTCTATCTTGTTGTTGATAGCACTTAAACATCATCTTAAACTGTGCTCTAGTCAAATGTTTCATTATCATTGGAATAGTTGGGGTATTTCTTTATGCTGTTGCAAAATTTTGGATTCTCTACAAACTTAATTTGTAATCTAACATTCACGTATGCAATGCAGAAGCACTGGAAATCCCTTTAATACAACAATCATCCCTTCTCCACCAGTCTCATCCCCGTCACCATCATCATATGGCCCACTACCACCAGAAATAGGCCCAGGAATTCAAGTATTCGGACAACCGACACCGGAGCCACCACGTTCTTCTGGGGAACTTAAGTCTTTAATGAGTAAAAAAGTTGTGTGGGTTGCAATCGGTGGATTCTTGATTTTAATTGCAGTTGCATTGGGAATTTGCTTTTATATGTCGAAATGCCGCAAAGAAAAGTCAACAGTCAAAGTTTCGAAGGACGGGCTAGCCAAGAACTCTACTCTTAACATATTAAAACCATCTGATGGAGAAAATAGTAAGTCCACACTTATCCTTTCAGTGATGCATTTCATTATTGTAAGTTTGTAACTCTGATGATTCAAAAAGAAAAAAAAGGTTACTTTGAATTCAGTAGTCAGTAATCCATCAGTCAAAAGATAAGATCCTCATCGATGTTTTTGTCTCAAATTCATGATTTGTAACGTAAAATCAAAGTTTTTTTTGTTACCCCCTTTTTTAATGAATACAGGAAGTAAGAATTTATTGACAAGGTCCTCATCAAAAGGTGAGAAAGTTGAAACCGTTTCTAAGAGCAAGGAGGATCATGTGATAGACATGACAAAGGTAAACACAAGTTCTCTTTCAACAAGGGTCCTACCTCCTCAACCTTCTCCTCGTGAAGGGGTCGTTGTAAAACCGTTGGCGGTTCCACCAACCACCTCCCGCCGTACTTTGAGAACTGTGAACTCTGCAAAGTTTTTCTCGATTGCATCTCTACAAGAGTACACAAATAGCTTTTCTCCAGAAAATCTTGTGGGAAGTGGCATGCTTGCTACCGTATACAAAGCCGAGCTTCCCAATGGAAAGGTAAGTTTCCTCTTTAGTTGAATTTTTAACTGAACTATCTGACAATTGACTTTTTAGAGATAATACTTTTGTTTTGATGTTTTGTGTTTTATAATCTTAAGCTGCTGGCGATCAAGAAACTTGACAATGCGACTTCTCGGAAGTGGAGCGATGAGCAATTTATGGAGTTAGTGACGAACGTGTCTAAACTGCGAAATGAAAATATAGTTGGACTCGAGGGTTATTGTCTTGAACATGGTCAAAGACTTTTTGTCTATGAATACTGTGAAAATGGCACATTACATGAAGCTTTGCATTTAAATGATGAAATTCATGAAAAGCTTTCGTGGAATTCTCGAGTACATGTGGCGCTTCAAATCGCACGAGCCCTCGAGTAAGTACACATTTTAACCTACCTTTCTTGAGTCATGTGTTGGAGCATTGGTCCACTGGTTTGAACTGCAGCCTACCGACCCTTGCAAAACAGACTAGTATTATGATTTCAATTATTTTGGTGCTAATAAGTGTCTTTATGTCATGTTTCTGTTAAGGTACTTGCACGAGGTTTGTCAACCACCTGTCGTACACCACAACTTAAAGTCGACAAATATTCTTTTCGACAATGATCTCAATGGGCGTGTTTCAGATTGTGGTTTGGCTCCACTACTACCATCTAGCCATGTTAGCCAGGTAACCATTTCTTTCTATTCATCAGTTGAGCCATGTGGTTAGTTTGTTTAGATTTTTTAGGTAGACCTTGACGCAACTTCCATTTTATCAGTTGCAAGGTTCAGGATATGGTGCTCCAGAACTCGAGTCGGGAAGTTATACTTACCAGAGTGACGTTTACAGCTTCGGTGTCATTATGTTAGAACTTTTCACCGGGCGGAAAGCCTTTGAAAGGTTCTTTATTATATTTCTTTTATTATTGTCATCTGCATGACATGTTGGATCACCTAAAATTTGCCTATTTACATAAATTGATTGTTTTTCATAAATTATCTGTATGTATATGAATTAGATAAAATTACACTTTTAGGGACTTAAAAACTTTTCTTCCTTTTATAAAAACGCCTGCTGACAATAAAAACTTGACATTTATAGCTCAAGGCCAAGGGGGGAGCAATTTCTTGTGAGATGGGCGATTTCTCAGTTGCATGATATAGAAGCTTTGTCGGGGATGGTCGATCCTTCTTTACGTGCTGCATGCTCTACCAAATCTTTATCTCGATTTGCAGATATCATCTCTCTCTGTGTTCAGGTTATTGTTGATGTTAACTATTTTCAAGATTGCTTTTTTGATATTTAGTAACATAGAATATAGTCTTTATTCCACAATCCCAAGTATAAATATATCTTTTTTTTGTATACCATCTGATATTTAGTTATTTCTGTGTTCTCCATAGCCCGAACCGGAGTTTAGGCCACCAATGTCAGAAATCGTGCAAAGTTTGTTGCATATGATTCAACGAAATCCGTAAACATCTAGAAATGAAGCGTGCCGAAGACCCATGTTACAAACGACCAAAGCCACATGATGGTAGCACAAGATGCACTTTTTCGTGTTTTTGTAACTAAATCTTTTAGTTTAGACGTGGATGTATGTTAGTTTTGTTTAGTTACGTGTTCAGTTTGTTTGTTTAATGTTTTGTGGTGCTTTAGAAATGTAAAGTATGCATTTGTTTTAAATCGAGGTTGTTTTTATCAGCGCCTTCAAACAATTGACGCGTGAAAGATGATACAAAGTGTTTTCGGCGTAAGAAAGGCAAGAGACATGCTGATAAGCACGTTAAAGCGTTCCAATGCCACGAACGGTGTGCGTTTTTGTCCATGAACACATCAAACTATTATGGTAAAGAAAAGCATACATGAAGAAAATTTGGGTGCTATCATATAGCTTTGTCTCGGCTAAGTTCACGAGTTGGAGATAACAAAAAAAGTATACATCGGAAGTGAAGGTTTGAAATGAAATGCATAAAAATTTGCTTGTAGATAAGAGCTATATGACCAATTAACAGGGGGCACCAATTAAGCTCTCCGCATATGCAAATCAGGGGTGTATACAAAGAGACATGTTATTGAGCTCGAATTGCGGTCGCTATTAAAAAATTTAAAAACAATTAGTGAAGTTTAATACCTGAAATTTTAATATTGATTTTAAATTATCCTAATGTATTGAATTTTAGATTTAATATTCTTCTAACTTAATATATATTATCTTCTAAAAGATTTTACCAATATTTAGATGTCCCTAATTAAAATACAATGTTTAAACCCTGCTTTTCATTTACCTTGATACAATTTGCACCCACAATGACATAAACCCAATCCCCATTTTAGTTAGCAACATATAAAATACGAAAGAAAGAATTGATAAGAAAAAATAATACTTGAAATATAAGTGGTATAAGAAAAAATAATACTTAAAACAGCTACATACAACATAAGTGGTATAATGAGATAAGTAGTACTATGAATGTGTTATTAGCGTAAAGGCTTCTAATAAATAGTATCACATACTTCACAGATCATTTAAAATCAATAATAAAAATATTTGTTTGTCTAGACAAATGCTTTATAATGATAAATCTTATTGTGATATCGATATCAAAAAGAATAATTATTTTAAATTTAAGATATATTTATTTTAAGATAAGATATACGAATATCTGATTTTAAAAAAGATCAAGATCCTATTACGAAAATCTGCATATCTAAATTTCTAATCAAGATGATTTCGAATCCTTTTTCCAAAAATAAATACTTTTCATCAACCCTTTAAAATTCTTTGTGAAACAAATTTTACAGCAAGGGTATTAAAGTAATTTGGCATCCTGTGTGTTCCCTTCGTCAAAAAAGTGGAAAACCTTGTTCTTCATGTTCGCACACTCGAAATTTGCAGAGAAAATCGCTAAAGATGAACTTCAAACGTTGATCGAAAGCTATCATGCAGTACGCTATCTTGTAAATTATTCACAATTAGTATTATTAATATCTTTCGCTGTTCTTCTCATGCCAATTTTCGCTTTATATGATTAACTATAGGTTTCCAGTTATCTGACTGCGTTTTGCGTGTTTTGTTGAGTCTTCTTGGTGTTCCATTGCTTTCATGTAGTTAATTCGAATTTATTAATTTAATCGTGTCTGAATATGTTGCGTTTGTGTTTCGGAATAACTTGAATCGTGTTAATTGGTAATCTAGGGTTTCTATTATTGATTATGTTTGGGGAAATGTTGTTTGACCTCGGTATCTGGCTTATGGTCGTCCATTGCAGTTCTTTATTTGTTATTTTTGTTATTTTTGCTTGTATACCGCGTGCTTGGGATGCAGTAAGTTCAGTTTTCTCGATTCGATTATATCTGAATGTCTTAGTTTGTGTTGGGTTAAGTTGCTTCAGGTTAGCTGATACTCCAAGGCATTTGATTAATTTATTAGAAATTAAATTTTCATCTCAGTATCTTGCTTAATCTGTATGTGCTTTGCTTTTGATACGCGTATCTCTGACTAATTATTACTACATTTTGGAATACTAGAGTGGAACGGATGGATAGTCTTTGGTTTTTAACATATTAACTTGGATTAACCTAGTCCGATGCTAATCTCGTAGCCTAAAGTTGATATTTGGCTGTCTAATAAAACATCAAACAAGGATTATTGATCATTCTCCATCAGTAGTTCTCTGTCAGTATTACATGGTTTTCTTTTGTAAGTTGAATTTGCAAGGCTAGCTAGTCATAGGAATGTTTGTTGTGCTCCGAAATCAGTTTATGTTGCCTCTTCACATATTGTTTGATTTTTGATGCCTCTTTCTGTGTTTCATGCATCATGCATTCAGCAGATGTTCCTTTTTTTTATTGCACTTATGTTAGTTTCTGTTCCTCTCATTTTGGAAGGTGTCTAAACTTTATAGAGAGGTTGCTGAGTTCCTTGTTAACTTCTGTAATTAACAATCTGTGGTTGGATTTTACCTTAAGTTTTCTTGTTGCTGCAGGGTGACTTTGTAATCTACTACCTTAAATAGAATACCACATGTTTGAGCCATATCTACACATTTGCATCAATTATTGTATTCAATTGAGACAACTTAGATTAATTGGTTTTTATATATTACACATTTATCCACTGTTTTTAAACAGGTTGATCTAGTCGCATGGTTTGGTACGAGATATTCCTTTTCAGTTATATTTGATAATTATTATGGACCCCACACGGTCAAACTCTGGAACTGCTGAGGATAATAATGGAATTCCTGATGATTTACGTTGCAAGAGATCAGATGGTAAACAATGGAGATGCCATGCAATGTCCATGCCAGACAAAACAGTATGTGAAAAACACTACATTCAGGCAAAGAAAAGAGCTGCAAATTCTGCAATGAGGGCCAGTCTTAAGAAAGCAAAAAGAAAATCTGTAGGAGAAAGTGACAGTTATTTAGAGAGTAAAAGTGATGATATGGATTCACCTCTTGTGGATTACCGCATTTCAGATAACCAGAAAGAAAAGCTGTCAAAGAAACAAACTAGTTATTCACCTGAAACACCTTCATTCAAGAATTCATCTGCTCACATTTCTTCAAAATCAAACGACGATCTGCAAAGAGATATGGATGAATCTGAAGAGACACCAAAGGCTTACAGGACACCATCTTCTGTTGCTGATTCATCAAAGAGCAGATCTGAGAAGATGCATAATGCTAGTGCTATGACTGTAAGTATAGTTGCAATTTTTTATATCAATGATAATTATACAACTATAAGAGGGGTTTAGATTTGCAGTTATAGACTTGCTTATTTGATTGTTTTGACTTCAAATACTTGGTTCTTGTGTTTTTTAGATTGATTCCTTCTATGATAATTAGAAATAATTGGTTTTGGAGAATAATATTTGTACCAGCTGCTTGAAACTGATTATTGAGGAAATTCAGACCCTACTTTAAAGCTATTTCACTCACCTTCAATATTTATTATGCTATTACGAAAAAGTAATTGTTGAAATTATAGATGACAAATATGTAAAAAGGAATATTTATAGTTGATTTACAAAAGAAACTATCATAGTTGATATAAAATTCTTTATATATTTAAATTATATATATTAAGTTTAAATCAATATTATAAGAATGTCCTGTTTCTTTTTTTTTTTTAATCATATGCTTAGATAGCATCCTAAACTAATCCTTACAAGTTACAAGTTCTTCTAATGGACACTTGACGTCAATTCATGCTTAGAAAAGGGCAATTAATGCCAGGTGTCATTTAGTAGGATTTTTAGGCATAAGTTTAGCTGGATAAATCATTTATCTTACTTTGCTAAAGACTGAAGCCACAGGTTAGTTACAAATGCTAATCTGACCCTGAAAATTCAATATCGCACATTCACTTACAAAATACACATCCAAATAGACCCTAGTTAGTTATTACTTCATGACTTCTTTATAGGAGAGAAACACAGGAAGACGAATTGAGTTTTAAACTAAAAGAGTATTTGCACAATATACAAACTACTCCAAAGATGATGCATATCACTGGGCTCGTTTTCAGGAAACTTCTGATGGGAGTTCAGAATCATCTGAGGATACAGGTGGACAAATATGTCATCAGTGCCGGCAGGATGATACCCGGAATATTATATGGTGCCTTAAATGTGATAGGAGAGGGTATTGTGATAAATGTATTTCCACATGGTAAGATTGACTGCATTAGAACTACATCAGTTCTCTGATCCATAATTTACTAATATTTCCCCGGTTTTTCAGGTATCCCGACATTCCAGCTGAAGAAATCAATAGAATTTGTCCTGCATGTCGAGGTTGCTGTAATTGCAAGATGTGTTTACGGGGCGATAATATGATAAAGGTAAATAATTTGTGGAGATATTTATGAAAGGAAAATTGGTTTAAATAATTGGATAAGCTGCTCAGTGTCTTTTTCTTTTCCCTTTTTCTTAGTCTATATATTATTTGTATTGTGTGCTCACCTGAAGAACCAAATCCTTTCCATCTTTGTAGGCAAAAATACGGGAAATACCAGCCCAAGATAAATTAGAGCATCTATTTTATCTTTTGTCTTCTGTGCTTCCTGTGGTCAAACAGATCCACTTTGACCAGTGCTCCGAATTAGAACTAGAAAGAAAGCTTCGAGGTAAGATACATATAATGATTAAAAGTACATATGCTGACTCATCTAATATTATCTCCTGTTTGGTTTATTTTTGATTCAGGAAACAGAATAGACCTTCCGAGGACGAAACTAAATGCAGATGAGCAAATGTGCTGGTAATGTCACTATTATATGCTCAAAATACCATAAAAATAATATTAAATCATATTTTAATAACTTAAAAAGTGTTGGGTGGCAGTGACTTCTGCAGAATACCGATTATTGATTATCACCGGCACTGCGTGAAATGCTCATATGATATATGCCTTAGATGCTGCCAAGATGTAAGAAAAGCCTCAAAAGATGGCGGTGAACCAGATGTGAGCAGAATTCAAAATGAAGATAAAAATAGTCTTGAAATACAAGAAAAACTATTAAGGCAAAGAATGAGATTATCCAATAAGCTTTGTGATTGGAAAGCCAACACTGATGGCAGTGTTCCATGCCCGCCAACAGAACATGGTGGTTGTGGTAACTCACCTTTGATGTTAAAACGTATTTTCAAAATGAATTGGGTTGCAAAACTTGTGAAAAATGTCGATGAAATGGTTGGTGGGTGTAAAATGTATGACATAAGCCCCACAAATCTGAAATCTTCAAGCAATTTCTTGTATGCTCCATCCTGTGCAGACATAAAAAGTGAAGGGATTAGTGAATTTAGAAAATATTGGACTAAAGGTCAACCTGTTATAGTTAAGGGGGTTTGTGATGAATCATCAATGTTAGGCTGGGATCCTATGGTGATGTGGAAAGGAATTCAAGAGACAACTGAGGAAAGAATGAAGGAAGATAATAGAACTGTGAAAGCTGTAGATTGCTTTGATCGGTCTGAGGTAGGTTTCAAACTTTTAAATCAAAATAATAGATATGTGAGAGCTGGCAGTTTTGACCCGTGTACTCATAAACAGGTCGATTTGGGTTATACTTTGTCTCAAACTGTCAGATCGGAAGTTATAATAGCATTAGATAAAACTGAACATGTTGTTAGGGAATGGAACGAGTTGAAATGCCAAAGTGTATTCTATATTTGTAAAACCTCCTAGATTGACTTATTTCAAACATTAGATTGGCTTTGTAATAATATAATTAACCATATGTAACATTTTTAATATCTATTAAACTATAGAAAGGAAAAGAAAAGTAGTGCTTGTAGGTTGTCCTGCCCGGCCAGATGCATTTTCACCCACGATAAAAAGACCTGTTTTGGCCTTAACCTGTTACACAACCTGCCATACCTGCCATTTTTCCACCTCTATCAGTCACTATTTACTGTTATCTAGTTTTTTTACATTATTTGTTTTGCCTATATTTTATACCAGATAGACATTGAAATTGGAGAATTTATAAGAGGATACTCTGAGGGCAGCATACGGGAAAATAATCAGCCACGGATGTTAATTTTAAAAAACTGGCCTTCTCCGAGTGCCTCTGAAGAGTTTTTATTATACCAGAGACCTGAGTTTATTAGCAAACTACCTTTGCTTGAATATATTCATTCCAAGTGGGGTTTACTAAATCTTGCAGCAAAGCTACCTCATTACTCCCTTCAGAATGATGTAGGGCCCAAGATCTTGATTTCTTATGGAATGTATGATGAACTTGGTCAAGGTGACTCAGTCAACATGCTCCGTTTCAATATGCGTGATGTGGTGAGTTCATTTATCTTCATATTTTCAGCTGCGTTCTGTTTTCCTTGTAATTATTTAGGGTTTGCTGCACCTAGAGCTATATTGTTTTGTTTCAAAAGTTGAGAAAGTGAATTTATTATTAATTCGAATAGGGTGGTTTGGAACAATAGCTATTGATATTTTAAGGAAAGAAGAATTAGTTTTATTTTTCCTTGTAGATTATATATATATATATATATATATTAGTCCAGGTTTATAATTATTTTAAGCTATGAATTCTTGTGGCATGAAAATAGGTATACCTGTTAGTTCATACATGCGAAGTAAAGACCGAGCTGCAAACAAATGCACCGAAATCACCAATTTCCGAACACGATGTGAAAAAGGATGCGGAGATAAATATAAACTCAACTGAAGATGGTGCAACTGAAACCCTAGGGATTGATAATACTGATAATGAGAAAGTTCCTAAATGTGAAGATTTAAACACATTCTGTGAAGAGACCTTTACAAAGAGCCAACCAGGGGCGATTTGGGACATTTTTCGGCGTGAAGATGTTCCAAAGCTGATTGAGTATATGAGACTTCATTGGAATGAATTTGGTATGCCTGATGGCATCATAATTGATTCTGTAAGTCCAGTGTCACCATCTTAGTTTGATGTTTTGCAATGTAAGATATTGATCTGTCATGCACGTTCTATGTATTTTAGGTACCGCAACCTCTTCATGAAGGAATGATATTCTTAAACAGTCACCATAAAGGGAAACTAAAAGAAGAATTTGGTAAGTTAAACTATCACGAGAAGCTTATTCTATAATTTTGAAGGATTTTTTTTCTTTCTAATTCCTACATGTAAATATCTCACACACTAGGAATTTGCCTCAAATGCTCTTGTTTGCTTTCTCACCATATTCTAATTAAAAATGGTTTTCTTAATTCTTGGTCAGGTATAGAGCCATGTTCAATTGAGCAGCATTTAGGGGTTGCTGTATTTATCCCCACTGGATGTCCTTTTCAAGTGAGGAACCTTCAGGTGAGTTTGGTGCAATAAGAAAGGTTAAACAATTGTTAGGGGTGTTCATAGTCCAATTTTGATGGTTTTTTAGGTCAAACCTTAAACCAAAATAAATTGTTCCTATGGTTTGGTTTCAAGGTTTGGGCTTATTGGGCCTTTAAAGTAGGTAACTTTTGGCACGGGCTGGGTTGACCGAAAAGGTCTAAGCAAAGATTTTTAGAGAAAGGACAACCTTTAGTAAAGATAAAAATAATCTTACAGGAGGTGGAAAACTTCTGGGACTATGTAGCATTGTAACGAATAATTTGTTTTGCTATATTACTAGGATTAAGTGAACGGTTCGGTCTGTTTTGGTACCAAACAGCTTTTAAACCAATCCACAAACCAAACTGCTTAATCTGGTTCGGAGAAAAAGCCCGCCAGGTTGGGAAAGTAAAATAATAAAAAAAACCTGCTAAACCTAATCGAGATTGTTTAGTGTCTATATTCTAAACACGATCAAGTTTCTATATATGTTTATTGTGTGTTTTTGGCTGTAAGATGTATATTTCTTGTATTTGTTACTTCATTCACTAGATTTTCCGAGACATATAATATAAATTCCTTATTTTCTACCTTTTTTGGAAGTAGTCCTTATTGCATAAGCAAAGATAGTTGTATAATTTGTATGATTTAGTGCTTTGATGTATGGTCTTCGTGATTTTTTAATTTTGTTACTTTTTTATTGATCTTTCACAGTCATCGGTTCAATTAGGCCTTGACTTTCTTTTCCCTGAAAGTTTATCAGAGGCTGTAAGATTAGCTGGAGAAATCCGTGAACTTCCTAATGACCATGATGCAAAGCTTCAAATGTTAGAGGTCAGAACTTTCTTTCAATGATGCCCTTGTGCTTTCACTCTCCTCTTTCAATGTATTGGTCTTCATTTACTTAACTACTTTACTATCACCTGTTCTTATAAATATTTGTAGGCTGGCAAAATCTCTCTGTATGCAGCAAGTTCATCGATTAAGGAAGTTCAAAAATTGGTGCTGGATCCAAAGTAAGACAGTTGGAATCTTTTTTATTATCTTTATCCTTCTTTTTTTAGGTTATACTTTTAATGGTCTTTCATGCTCAATGCTTTACAGCTCAATTTTTTTATAAATATATTATAAAAAAATGAGGACTTTAGCTTTACAATTTAATTAGTGCCTGTATGGGCCTTATCACCTTTTCACAGAAGGGAATGATATTCTAGCTAAAGAAATATTCAAGACACTTAATAGTTTCACTTCTGTAACCAACATATGTTTTAGATGTTATCATTTATTTTATTTTAGAGTAAATCTCGGTTTTGGTCCCTGTGTTTTGCAAATTGACTCCACTTGAGTACCAACGTTTATTTTGTCTCCATTTGAGTACCAAACTTTAAAAAAGTTGTCTGTTTCAGTCAATGTTGTAAAAATCGCTAGGCGCTAGTCGGGCGGTGAGGTAGGGACTAGGGATTAATCGGGATTAATCGGGATTAATCGGGATTAATCGATTTGGAAATTTTATATATATTTTTTAGAAATTATATATATACTTAAGATTAGTACACTTCAAACATTAATAATTAAACATAAAATTAAGTAAT
>BJCO01464853.1:0-18107 GCA_018326465.1 Flaveria floridana | reverse complement strand
GTTTAAACTAATTTCATGGTTTAACTTCATTTACAACTATTTACTTTGGTTTGGGCGCGTGTTTGCGCAGTTTAAACAGTAGTTAAATATTTTCTGATTTCGCTTCCGAAATACTTAAACTTAATTGGTTTGTTTCATTATTAACAAGCAACTTATATGTTTTGTAATTATCGAGTCGTTTGGTGTAACTGATGCTTATCTGAGATCCTGGTTATGTCACACTCCTGACGGTAAAACCCCGTTCGTGGAAATTGAGGGTGTGACACTGGGGGAAGAAATCCAATGCCGAATTTGTATCTAAACTTACGGTGGTGCTTGATTTCTTACTTGTAATTAAGCTTTAGGGGTTTGGTTAAATTTCAATTTGTGATACGTATTGGGGTTAGGCTGTGTTTTTGCTTCGATTTAGTGGGGGAGGGCGGTGGTTGTGTTGGTGGTGGGTTGGTGGTGGGTTGGTGGTTGAAGTGGCGGTGGTGGATCTGAATTCAATGGCGCGGGTGTTCTTAGGTGTTGGGTAGTGGGCAAGAGGGTTAGCGATTAAAAGTGAAGGAAAGGGTTCGGAAGATGGTGGTGGTTAGATGGTGGTTAGATGGTGGCTAGATGGTGGTGATGGTGGCTAGATGGTGGTGATGGTGGCCGAGGGGGATAGACGGTGGTGATGGCGGTGGTGAGGGAAGGGTTGGGTTTTTTAAAGTTGTAACTAATTACATTATAGTTAATTACACAAATAGTCATTGGACAAAAGAGATAGAATTACAAAAGTAATTTATCAAAAGATATTTTAATCATTTTATTTAAATTTAACAAAAAACTTAACGTCTTTTACTATTAATACCCGTTCTTGCTAAAAATTAAAAACACGACATCCTACTTTGTTACTTAAAACTCTTCGTATCTTAAACTATTATTTTGAATAATCCACATGGACCGTTTATGTAATTAACTATTCATTAAACAATAGAGCATGTTGAATAAGACTAAATGAATTTTTAAAAATCGTTGATAAACATAGAGAGAAAAAGATCATTGGTTCAACCTAAAAAATAGGGATAGGTTGTTAAAAGCCAATTTAATATAACCACATAAAAAATCATAACATTAAAGTGGAGTTTTAGAAAGGTATTGGATCATGAGTTGCAACACTATAGTCTCTAAGACTATTCATAACGCTAAAAGGCGTCATTCTCATAAATAATCTTAGTCAGCATGTCATATCAGTTTTCCACTAACTTTCATCCATCCTTTCCACAATCAACTTTTACCCCTAACACTATCATTTCTACAGTCAACTTTCACCCCAACACCATCCTTCCCACAAATAACCATTAAAAAAACAAAGCAACACATATTTAGTGACGTGGGCCCAACAAAATGTATCCATGGAGCGTCATTGGCAAAGGGCGGGTGAAGGACGGATGCGCCTGCACAACGCAACCCTTCCGAAGGGCAGCACGACCGGGGCTAAGGGCGGGGCTAAGAGCGTTGCGTTGTGGACAGTCTAAATAACGAAGACAGGTTTTCTAAATTAAAAGTACACCACAGGAGCGGCTCGTGTGTAAAAAATATGAAAAAAGCCTTGGCTTAGAGCCCTAAAATCAGAGGTGCCCTAAATTTTCAGGATGATCAAATAAGATTTTTTTATTGAGTTATTCTGTTTTGATTATAAATTAACTACATGCATTGCATTCTAATTTTCATATATTCACTATGTATACACTTTATTTATAAATTGTTAAAGTTTTGATCCTTGGTTAATTTGATTTCCTTTTTATGTATGTATGTTTATTTATTTGAATTTCTTTAGCTTGGGATGATGCATGCATACCTTTGGACATTCATTGTAATTTATATACTTAAGGGATTGAAATTGAAATTGAAATTGAAATTAGGTTTTAACACATAAGCTTTTTATGTAATTAACTCTTATAATATTGAACATGTAAACAAATTAAGTAGACTTGGTGTCAGCGTAAATAGTTATCAACTCTTGTAGGGGACTTTGCCCCCTTAAACCATTGGGTGTGACGTTTGTGCAAGTGTGTATTTAGATCTCTAAACTTGCAACAATATGTATACTCATTTTGATTTCATGTAAATTTAATCTAATTAACTAAAATGTCTTTGATGACTCTAAAATCACCAACATGTGATCTTAACCTTTTTACCACCATGTGGTCAGCGTAAAATATGCATATGATCAAAAAAATTTATGACAATTAATAAAAACTCAGATGTGGACGTTATACTCACAACATTTAGAATAAAATGGTGCAAGACCATAGAAATAAACAGTAATCTATATTTATAAAAGTTTATTCGGATCCAGTTAAAAAGACAAAGTAATACATGACAAAAGAATGTTACTTTCCATGTAGACTTAAGGATAATGGTATTATAATTGAAACATGGTTAACATTTGTGCTGTTTTATAGAAACGTTATCACAGATACATTTAGTTGTCATTTAATTTGTCAATAGTGATATGTATTAATCAAAACATTTTTAAAATTAAATCATACAACATGATATTGTTATGCAATATATATTTTACTATTATCTCCTTAAACAATCGTTTAAAAAATTCAGACAGGCTTTCATTTGTTTATTCTGAGATACACTATAAAAATTCAACAAAGCATTTCATGTTCTAACTTTTTAAAAATAAATGAAGAGTAAAACATCTAATTATTATATAATATTATATATTAGAGTCCTTCTATCAATATATATTTTCATAGCCCTTCATAAAAGTTTAATATTATTGAGGAGAGAGTTTATCTAAGGGAGTGAAGTACGGCCTAGGTTATGGAATGAATCACTAGCACAATTTTTTTTTTCTTCCTAAGATAGTTGAAAAGTTTAATTTAATTAAAAAATCTTTGCTTTATCTATATCAAATAAATGACATTGAAATTCGATTTTATTGTTCTTACATGTCTCAACAAAATGGTAAAGTTGAGCGTATTTTTAGACCCTTAATAACATAATCCACACTCTTCTGTTTCAAGCCCCACTTCCATCTATGGGCATAAGCATTGAATATCGATGATCGTACATTAAGCCTTCTTCCTTCTGACACTCTTTCCTTTTTCATGCTCCACTTAAGGTCCTTTACGGTTTTTTTGCTACATACGCTCGTCTTTGAGTCTTTGGTTGGCTATGTTACCCAATTCCCCCATTCAATGCTCCTAGTAAACTTTCACCACACTACTTGTCTTTTTCTTGCTCTGTTTGCCTACCATTGCGTGATCGGTGTATTAATATAGTAACACACCGAGTCATTTATCTCTTGTCATGTCAGTTTTACGAGACTCATTAATTTCTCATATGCTTCCTTTCACTCCTCCCCCTGTTTGCCCGAATACTTAATTTTCGGTTTTCTTGATCTTGTTCGTGCATATGCTAGCGTCCTCACTCAGTCTTTTGACTCGTCTTTCCCTTGACCGGTTAGTCCATCGATCCACTTATGACTACCAATGTTGAGAATGACCCTTTTAGGAACATGAAGTCTTTTGAGTTAAGTCTTTCTCATTTTTCGATTGGTTTACTACCCCCACCTGTTCATCATCATAATCAACCTCGACAACCGTGTCTTGCTCTGTTTTATCTAACACGCCTTCGACGCCTCCTGATCGTCACCCATGATCACTTGGAGTAAACCCAATCTCTCTATGACCCGTCAGTAGGGGTGTTCATCATAAAAAATAACAGATTACTTGGATTATTAAGATTTAAAAATTTCATGACCCTATTCGAAATCTGATTCAATCCGAATAACGATATCTCTATCCGATCCAAATCTACCCGAATTCAACTCGAATCGGATTCGGATAAATTCGAATAATCCGAATTTATCCGTATAAACTAAATAACAAAATTTCCTGTTTTTTGTTCTTATTTTTTTGGGTAATTTTTTGTTCTTAACAGTTTACAAGTTTAAGATCACAATAAACATATAAAACAAGAAATACAATTTTGTCTTAAACCAAATAGGTAATTGTATAGAATATGAATATTAGAAGCTCTCATCTATACCAATAAACGATAATTGTACAATTGTTTAGTATTAGAGGACTAGAATATGTCAAGACTTTTGAGTATTAAGTTAAAAACATAATAGTTAGTTGGGTAATGAGTACTAGGTTAGAAATATAGTTAAATTCTTATTCGGATTAATAGGATATCTGAATAACCCGAATGAGATCCAATACGAACAAGGGTTCGAATCGGTTTTTCCGTATTTGGATAGGGATTGGATAACCGTTTCTTTTTTATTTCGTAATTTTAAACACCGGACCCATCATTTTCTAAATTTCTCAGTCACCATGGAGCATTCACCCATCCATTGAACGATGACTCAGGCTATGCGCGATTCGAACTGGAAAAAAACCATGGATTCTGAGATGTCTACCCTCCTTTATAATGAAACAAGAGAACTTGTATCACATTCTAATGATGCTAACATTGTTGGGTGTTGTTGGCTTTATCGCCACAAGTTTGACATCCAAGTCAGCTTCACAGCTACATTTATCATCTTACTGGTTAGTGACTTTCTTAATAATCTGACATTAACTTTGATAAAACTTTTAATGCCATAGTTAAACCTGCAACCATTCACATAGTTCTTAGCATTGGTATTTCTCGACACTAGACTATCCATTAGTTGGATGTGAAGAGTGCCTTTTCGAATGGAGATCTTGCTTAGGTTGTTTATATGCATTAACCTTTTGGCTTTGCTTGCCCGAAGCATGTTTGGAGACTTTGCAAGGCCCTTCGTGGCCTCAAGCAAGCTCCATGTGCCTGGTATCATCGGTTTGTTGTCTACATTACCTATCTTTAAGTTTATTAGTAGCAAATCAAACTCCTCATTGTTCGCATACCATCATGGTCATGATGACCTCTTATTTCTTTTGTATGCTTATGACATTATTATTACGGCCTCTCCACCAACTCTCATCACTCATGTTATTTTTCGTCTTTCAGCTGAGCTTGTCATGACTGCTGACTAATTAGGACCTTTATCTATTTTTCTTCCTATTGATGTTATTCATAGTGCATTGGATTATTTAATTGAGACAAAAGTAGCATTGTTTGGGATATTGGTAAACTAATGTTTGGTTTCATTTGTGGAGGAGGATTTGGGTGGTGTGGTTGTCATTTTATGAAATTAAGGTTTTCATTACTTGTAATCTCTTTTATGGCTACTATACAGAAGGATTAAAGCTTCAAAGGGTATTTGTAATGATATATTGTTTACATTACATAGAAACAAGAAGGCTCTATGACTATATATATACTAGAATGTAACTGAAATTTAACTACAAATAAGGTAATTAGAGTAAATTAATATACGGGCTCTAGTTACTAATAGTTTAGACTCTTTTAGCTTTTTTTTTTGATCTGCAATACGGATATTATTAAAACTAGCAAGGTGCTAGAGACAATACAAAGTTATAAGAAGAAAGAAACATTAAAATTATACCATCCTCCCATTGTAAGAAATTTAAAGACCCACACGTGACAATTTTAGCTACCATAAATGAAGTTCTTATAGCTTTAGAATCAGTGTTCGTGATAACAAACTTTATTCCTTTTAAAGTTTATTTAAACGTTTATCGAAAGTATCAATTATCTTTTAGATGTCGCCATACGTTTATATCAAAATAATTTCACGTACCGGTTTTCGAAGAAAAATATCTAATTATTTAATGTAGCAAATCTTATTAAAAATCTGACAGTTGTTTTTTTGTTAAAATAATACAACCCTTTATTATTTAATCTGAATCAACTACAGATTGATTTTGCCTTTCAAGAAAAAAAAAACTACAGATTGATTTCGCTATATACAGGAGTGGGACAGTGGGTATTAATGAAAAAAGTTCATGGAGTAAGCACTTTGTTTCTTTCTAGCAAAAGGCTTTTCTAAATATTGTTTTTATTGGTTTTTTGTAATAATTAACCTCAACGTAAAAAAAGTACTAATGGGCCACATGAGTTATTAGTATAGTAACGACACTACGTGCTTTGAAATAGACATTTTGGTGGTAGTTTGCTTTTTTATTTATCTACAAAAGTTTATGGTTCTAATTTACAAAATGCAGATTTTGGTGGTTAATATGATTAGACTTGAAGTTATTTCTTTTTCAAAAAAAAATAACGATACTTACGTATAATTGTGGATGTTCTAACAGTAATATGACTTCCCTCTGTATAAAAGGTTAAGGATTAAATTATTTAATATCATCTGAAGTAGAGTCTAAAAAAAGGATCTCAAGAACTTATGAATAAACTCCTCAACTGGAACACTATTCCCCTGACTTCCGGAAAATTTGGGGGTAAATAAGTGAAAACTCATGTATTTATGAGGAAAATGCGATTTTTATCCCCTACTTGTATTTTATTATGTGAGATATTTAAGAAACAATTACTAGTAAAATAAAAAGAATAAGAAAAATAATGTTTTTTAATATGATGCTACAACAGAGAAGAAATAGAAAACACAAAACCAGTTCATGTAGATTTTTAGTAGGGGTGCAAACGAGCTGAGTAGTTCGCGACCTAGTCGAGATTGGGTCGATAAAAAGCTCGAAACGAGCCGAGCTTTATCGAGCTCGAGCCAAGTTCGAACTTGAATAAAAACTCATTTAATTTTCGAGCCCGAGCCTCACGTATCGAGCCTAAACGAGCTTTATATATATATATATATATATAATTTAATTTATTAAATACATTATATACATAATATTTATTATATATGAAGTTATGATAAAAACAATTAAAAAATATGTATAATGATATTTATAAAATATATAATTATAAATATATATCAAAATTAAATATAAAAAATATTAAAAATAATTTTTAAATAAATAAACGAGCCGAACTCGAGCTTGAAATAGTAATTGTCGAGCCAAACTCGAGCTTTAAAAATAAAGCTCAAAACGAGACGAGCTCGAGCTCGAGCTCGAGCTCGAGCTCGAGCTCGACCTCTCCTAAGTCATCTCGAGCCGAGCTCGAGCCCATACGAGCTCGAGCCCATACGAGCTCGGGCTCGGCTCGACTCGTTTGCACCCCTAATTTTTAGCATGAGTAGATTTAAAAATTGTTTTTAAAAAAATCATGTTTAATTAAAAACAATAGCTTGATTGTTTCCTGACAGTCAAACCTGGTGGCTATTATAAAATTAATTTTGTTTTTTTAAATAGACCCAAAAGATTCCCATTAGGCTCTTTTAAATACTCGCGCCACTTTACACTGTAACTGATGCTGCAGATCAACCCACTCTAGATCATGAGAAACCCCTTTTCTTTCTCTCTTGATCATCCAATCAATTATCATAAAACCCTTTGATCTTCATTGATTCTTGATTGTTTCAATCTTTCTTGATCAATTGGTGAATACCCATATCAAATTTTATCAACCTTATTAACCAATTTGTGTTTTTTCAAGGTGAATTCCCCTCAAAGATCTTGATTTCTTTCAGGTTTTTCGATCGGTAATCAACAATGGATGGAAGCGATATCTACAAAGCGAGTCGCAGTATTCGATTAGGGAGCTTAAGAGCTACTAGTAATGGAAGAATGGGGAGCTTGAGATCTGGGAGTACTTCTGTATGGAGGAACACTGGTATGGATGTGTTTTCGCGATCGACTCGCGAAGAGGATGATGAAGAAGCGCTTAAATGGGCGTCTCTCGAGAAGCTACCGACGTTTGATCGGTTGAAGAAAGGGTTGTTGTTTGGATCGACTGGACCATCGCAGGAAGTTGATGTGGATAATCTTAATTTTGAGGATCGAAAGCGGTTGCTTGATAGGCTTGTGAACACTGCTGATGAAGATAATGAGAAGTTCTTGTTGAAGCTCAGGAATCGGATCGATAGGTATTCGATATCTCTTAATTAACTTCTTGTTGTTTGGTTTATTGATTGATGTTTTGTTGAAAACTGTTGATTGCACCTGCAAATCAAACTATAGAGTATGCTAGAATACGCATTCTAGTAATCTTTGTGGTGGCAAAGAATGAAAGTTTTACGTCAAGTGACTTAAAAGAGATCTTAACCATTCAACATTTGACCTCTTAATCTAGTTTGCGGCATATGCCTTTTTGGATAGATTTGCCGCAGTCGCTAACATGTTCGTCGCTATTAATCTGGTTTGCGGCAGACTTTAGTTACTAAAAATTCTGTGACTAGATTTCTTTTAAGGTCATGAGAACCAGTTACCAGTAGACTAGTCGGTTTTGTCTCTAGATTCGCGATAGTTTTATCGCTGATACCCAATTTTGTATGTGTTAAGAACCTTATTTGCTCTAAAATTGGAATTTTACAGGGTTGGGATTGATTTGCCAACAATTGAAGTGAAGTTTGAGCATTTGAGTGTGGAGGCAGATGTGAACACTGGAAGCAGAGCTTTACCTAGTTTTATAAACTTTCACATTGATATATTTGAGGTAATTAACAAAATGTATATATAAATACAACAATATTGGATCTTTATAATAACTTCCTCACTAATTTGATGAATTATGTAACCATGTTTGATTACATATCAGATGTTCTTGAGCATGTTTCGTCTACTTCCGAATTCGAAAAAGCATATAACCATCCTAGACGATATTAGCGGCATCATGAAGCCTAGCAGGTGAGTGAAAAGAGCATGAAATCAGTTAACTAAACAATGATTTGCTTTACTAGAGCTAACATTGTAACACATGTTTATTTCTAGGATGACATTACTTTTGGGCCCTCCAAGTTCTGGGAAGACGACACTCTTGTTAGCCTTGGCTGGCAAGCTCGATAAGGCACTTAAGGTGAGTTCTTGATCATTATGACTTTCTTTCAAGATTAAAACTTTTCATTTTAATCTTCCAAAGATGGTGCAATGGTAAGCACCTGAATCCCTCTAACAGAGGTCTTAGGTTTGAATCATGCTTAATGGTTTCTTACAATAACCACTTAAAGACCATCCGTTGATTCCATTGTTAACAGGCATAGGCGAAACTTCTATGGGGTCAGGGGGCCCCCGCCCCCCTCGTTTTTTCGTAGTAGTGTTAATTTTCGGCTCGGTAGTGTAAATTTCCGGTCCGGTAGTAGAATTTTTTTTTTTAATAAATATAGAGTTCGCCCCCTAAAATAGTTTACTTTTGCCTCCGCCCCCGTAAGGTGTAGTTCAAGCTACGCCACCGTTAATAGGGTATTGGTGGGTCCTGTAAGTTTACTAGGGGTTCTAAAGAAAAAAAACATTTCATCTTTCCATTTGTTTGTTAAAATTATAGCCTTATAGGACTATGTGTTTTATGCATTAGAGTTCAGAATAAAAACACCATCTGTTTTTAATTTTGTATTTTTAGACTTCTGGGAAGGTGACATACAATGGCCATGAGTTACATGAGTTTGTACCGGAAAGAACCTCTGCTTATATCAGTCAAAACGATGTTCATATTGGAGAAATGACAGTCAGAGAAACCTTGGCTTTCTCTGCACGATGCCAAGGGGTTGGATCGCGATATGGTTAGACTATATATATTCAGCTCCAAATTCCAAATTACCTTTTGATGTTATGATATGTCGATATCTAGATTGTTTTAACAATTGTTAAACTGCAGAGATGTTGACGGAGTTGTCAAGAAGAGAGAGGGATGCAAACATTAAACCTGATCCTGATATTGATGTCTTTATGAAGGTACCATATGATATCATCTTTATTTGGCTGGCGAAAGACGTGGTGTTTTGTTTTTTTTCTCGTTTTTGTTAGTAATCTGAAGCTGAAACTTGTTTTTTTTAATTATTAAGGCTGCAGCATCAGAAGGTCAAGAAGCAAATGTGGTGACAGATTACACTCTCAAGGTATGAACTTTAGATGTAACTTTAGGTGCACAGACATAAGTTATTCTTTAGTATATATATAATATAACATCTTAAGTGTTTCTTGTGTAGCTTTTGGGGTTGGACATTTGTGCAGATACCATGGTTGGAGATCAAATGATAAGGGGGATTTCTGGTGGACAAAAGAAGCGTGTTACAACAGGTAAAATCGTAAAACCAACATTCGTTTTGTAACAACTTTCCTTTTGTAACATTTAGGTTAATATGTCGAAAACTATATTTACAGGTGAAATGATAGTTGGACCGTCGAAGGTTCTTCTTATGGATGAGATTTCTACTGGTTTGGATAGTTCTACAACTTTCCAAATCGTGAAGTCGATTAGACAGTTCCTTCATATCCTTGAAGGGACTGCTGTCATCTCTCTCCTCCAACCCGCACCCGAGACCTATGATTTGTTTGATGACATTATTCTTTTAACCGACGGGAAAATAGTGTACCAAGGACCGCGTGACAATGTGCTTGAGTTTTTTGAGTTTATGGGGTTCAAATGCCCTGAGAGGAAAGGCGTTGCTGATTTCTTGCAAGAAGTATGTTCAATTTTTATCCATGTGACTCAATTATATTACCTTAATCCATTATAATGTTTGTGTTTTTCAAATAGTTGTATGTATGTTACAGGTGACATCGAAAAAGGATCAACAACAATACTGGATGAGAAGAGACCAGCATTACAGATTCGTGACAGCAAAGGAATTTGCAGATTCATTCCAGTCTTTCCATGTTGGAAAGAAACTCGCGGATGATCTTAGCGTCCCGTATGACAAAAGCAGAAGCCACCCGGCTGCTCTTACAACCGACAAGTATGGTTTGAATAAAAAAGAGCTCTTGAAAGCTTGCATTGATAGAGAGATCTTGCTCATGAAGAGGAATTCATTTGTTTACATCTTCAAATTGTGCCAAGTAAGTGTCATGTTCATGAACCATTCGATGTGACACCTTTACCTACAACGATCATTTTCAGAATTTTTTATGTAAATGCATTTCATTTTTCCAAAGTGTAGGCATAGGTGTTAATTCAGTAGATTAAGAGTCGTTCTAAAAAATGTCTAAACACAAAAAGTTTTGGCCACAAAAGTGGTCGCCAAATTTAGTTGCAAAATAACCCTGGTCGCAAAATGAGATAACCCATGTCTATTTGTGACCAGTCTGTGATTGAAATTACATGTTCTAGTAGTACATGTATCTTTTTCGACTGATTACCAAATTTTTCAGTCATGCACATCTTGTCACCTCTACTAGAAAATGTAGTTTCTCGTGTAGCACTAAAAAATTGCACTTGTTTGGTCGGTTTCAGCTGTTTATCATGGCGTTAGTGGCTATGACTGTGTTTCTCCGAACGGAGATGCATACTAATACTCTAGAAGATGGAGGGATATATACGGGTGCTCTATTTTTTGGTGTGATTATGATCATGTTCAACGGGATGTCTGAGATTCCAATGACTATTGCCAAGCTTCCTGTATTCTACAAGCAAAGAGACTTCAGGTTTTATCCCTCGTGGGCATACGCTCTTCCTTCTTGGGTCGTAAAAATTCCCATTTCGTTTATTGAAGCCGCGCTATGGACCATTCTCACTTACTATGTAATAGGATTTGATCCCCATATCGAGAGGTTAGTTCCTTTTCAATCTTAGGTGACAAACTTCATATTCTTTTTTCTAACTCTTTACATCTTTGATGTTATGCAGATTCTTCAGACAATACTTTTTACTCTTGATCATTAATCAAGTGTCATCTGCATTGTTTCGATTTATCGGGGCAATGGGTCGAAACATGATTGTTGCAAACACGTTTGGTTCATTCGCTCTTCTCATTATCATCGCGTTGGGTGGCTTTGTCCTGTCACGAGGTAATAATATATAACTCATAACTTACTAAATCAAAAACATATACAATTTACATATAATTTTTCATAACAGATGATGTCAAAAAGTGGTGGATATGGGGTTACTGGATTTCTCCAATGATGTATGCTATGAATGGGATAGCTGTTAATGAATTTCTCGCGGACAGATGGAACAAGGCAAGTCAAGTTATATTTGTGCTTGAGCGTGTTATATACTGATAATCGTATTTGATTATTTCTAAATGCTTTATGTTTGTAGGACATAAATGGCACGACACTCGGGAAAACAATCATCACTGCTCGAGGATTGTTCGCAGAATCTTACTGGTATTGGATCGCGATCCTGGCCTCAGTTGGATTCGTATTTCTGTTCAATATCTGTTTTGGTCTGTCTCTTGAATTTCTCAACCGTGAGTATCTATCTCTATTCATTTTTGGTAAAATAATGGAGTGATGTTATCGACTGTGTTTTGATCATTTGGTTGTGTATATTGTGAATATTGCAGCTTTCGGGCAGTCGCGATCTGTATCATCGAATGATGATGATGACAAAAGCCCTGTGGAGTTAGCACATACAGGTGATGGAAGCAATCAGAGCAAGAAAAAAGGAATGATTCTTCCATTCGAACCTCATTCGATTACCTTCGATGATGTCAAGTACTCCGTCGATATGCCTCAGGTAACTTTCTAAAGATTACCCTAAGTTAACTTCTCTTTAAGTTGGGTATTTTCTACCAACTAGTCGAATTATAAGTCTGCTAGCGCCTGTATCAACTCCATGTCAATAGACAATAGAAGGCTCTAAATTATGGTAGATCAGTCTTAGATCTTAGGAAACAATGTCGCAAAATCGCTCCCAAATTTGTTACCTAATATCACTCCTATAATCCTAGATTTTAGAAAACTTGGACTTACTAAATGATGCCCAAAACTGTATAACTCTGAACTAAAACAGATGCTAGTTGTTTACCAAAATCCAAATGCAATAAGTGTTATGATGTACTTTGTTTTGTAGGAAATGAGAGATCAAGGAACAACTGATGAAAAGTTGTTGCTACTTAAGGGTGTCAGTGGAGCTTTTCGTCCTGGTGTATTAACTGCGCTGATGGGTGTTAGCGGTGCAGGAAAAACTACTTTAATGGATGTATTAGCTGGTAGAAAAACCGGTGGGTATATAGAGGGCGACATCAGGATTTCAGGGTATCCGAAAAAACAAGAAACTTTCGCCAGGATTTCTGGATATTGTGAACAAAACGACATCCATTCACCTCATGTTACTGTTTATGAATCCTTGCTTTACTCAGCTTGGCTAAGGTTGTCACCAGATGTTAACGAAAACACCAGAAAGGTTAGCGTAATTCTCGTCACACATATCCACTACTCGCTCTAAATTAATTGAAAACATAATGATTTGTTGGTGGTTTGTTGTTTGCAGATGTTTGTTGATGAGGTGATGGATCTTGTGGAGTTGAACCCATTAAGAGATGCGCTAGTTGGGTTGCCTGGTGTGAATGGGCTCTCGACTGAACAGCGAAAGAGGTTAACCATAGCAGTTGAGCTCGTGGCTAACCCATCTATAATATTTATGGACGAGCCAACATCAGGGCTAGACGCTAGAGCTGCTGCAATTGTGATGAGAACTGTTAGGAACACGGTTGACACAGGAAGAACGGTTGTTTGCACCATTCATCAACCTAGCATCGACATTTTTGAAGCTTTTGATGAGGTACCTTACTCTAATGTTCGTTGAAACTTCTTCGTGTCGGTTAACATCCAAACCTGTTAATTTTGTCTATAACAATATGCGTAGCTATTCTTGATGAAAAGAGGTGGGCAGGAGATATATGTAGGACCTGTTGGTCGGAACTCCTGCGAGCTGATAAAGTACTTTGAGGTAAGATATCTAATTAACCAATGAACTTACCTACACTACTCGAAAAGTGACTAAAGGTCGAAAAAAAGAACAAAATATTATCTATCGCTGATCTTTTGATGATCAGCGACAGATTTCCAACGGGTTTGAGAAATTCCAAAACAGAACACACATATATTAAAAGTTAAAACCCCTCGGTTTGTATGAACTAGGATATTGATGGGATAAGCAAGATAAAAGACGGATATAACCCCGCGACATGGATGTTGGAAGTCAGTACTTCTGCTCAAGAAATGGCTCTAGGAGTCGATTTCGCTGAAATCTACAAGAATTCACAACTATACAGGCAAGTGCTGATGCTTTATGTACATTTAACCATATTTGTGTTCTTTGTTCTTATATATATATATATGCATACATTCTGTAGATAATGAAAAAACCATAAGGCACAGTGTGTTATTGATCTTCTGGAGTAAAACAATGATAGTTACAAAAGAAAACTAATCAAATCATATATCCTAGCTATGATAAATATTGTTACAGTAGCCACTAAGTAATATATTTTCTCTAACAATATCATGTCTACAGGCGAAATAAGGCTCTTATTGCTGAACTCAGCGTACCACGTCCTGGTACCAAAGACCTGTACTTCCCGACCGAATTTTCCCAACCTTTCTCGGTCCAATGTATTGCTTGCCTGTGGAAACAACGGTTGTCCTACTGGCGGAACCCTCCATACACTGCCGTCCGTTTTGCTTTCACCACCTTCATTGCCATCATGTTCGGTACTATGTTCTGGGACCTTGGCCGTAAAAGGTAAGTGTTCGAAATAGAAAAGTAAGCCGGTCATCATGTTGTTCCGTCATACATCTGTCTTAATTATTATGTGAATTTTAGGAAAACGCAACAAGAACTATCTAACGCGATGGGTTCCATGTATGCTGCAACCCTCTTCCTTGGAGTCCAAAATGCATCGGCAGTGCAACCTGTTGTTGACATCGAACGTACTGTTTTTTATAGAGAACGAGCTGCAGGAATGTATTCTGCGTTACCATATGCCTGTGCTCAGGTGACTAATCATACAAACTTTTTGACTTATGATCACTATTTAAAGATCAAGATTTAGATTACTAGAAAAATTATATTAGTTAAGGTTTATTGTAGTATCATTATATCTTATCACAGTTAGAGTATATATATACACATACATATATACATATATATACTGATACTTTTGTGTTCGACGCAGGTTTTGGTGGAGATACCTTACGTTTTCTTTCAAACGATCGTTTACTGTATCATAGTTTACGCTATGATTGGATTTGAATGGACAGCTTCCAAATTCTTCTGGTATACATTCTTCCAGTTCTGCTGTTTACTCTACATGACATTTTATGGCATGATGACAGTCGCGATCACACCGAACGCAAACATCGCTGCCATCATAGCAGCTTCCTTTTACGGATTCTTTAATCTCTTCTCTGGCTTCATCGTCCCACGACCCGTAAGTTTAATTTTTCATTTTTTTTTAATTTTAACTTCTTCATATCTTAGTTTTCAGTTCATCAGTAATATTTATGTATATATACAAATGCAACAGAAAATTCCCGTGTGGTGGCGGTGGTATTACTGGGCAAATCCATTGGCATGGACCATCTACGGTATGGTGGTGTCACAGTTCGGTGACTATGAGGACTTGCTTGTAAACGGTGAGACCGTTAAGGGGTACCTTGATCGTTATTTTGGCTTCAAACATGATTTTCTTGGTGCGATTGCGGGTGTGCACATTGGATTAGTTCTTGCTTTTGGCTTTATATTTGCTTATTGCATCAAATCCTTCAATTTCCAGAAGAGATAGTCCCAATTTTGATGATTTTCAAACTTCAATTTGTCTTAAAAATCCAAATTTGTACGTGAATTTTGTATTATTTCTTTATTTTGTACGTGTTTGTAATTCTATTAAGCGAGTATTTCGTATGTAATTTGTGTAGATCAGTGGCTGATTACTAATATGAGTGTCTGCACAATATTGTTGTGAATCTGCTTTAACAGTCATCAAATACAAAAATGTGTATGATATCAATGCCAATAATTATAATAGTTTTCAATTGTAAAATGCAGAGTTTATAGAATAGACAAGTAATAATAATGTATAAAGCTTACATCTTCAAAAAGTGTATCAAAATCTAACTAAAAAGTTGTATTGGTATGGTTTTTTGTTTCCCTTGTGTGGGAAAAGTCATGATGCTTTATTTTTCCTTTGTTGGAACTCGTTGAGAAACTTGTTTGATTTTGAGCGTTAAGATTTCACATAGAAACACACACAATATTCATACATACATACATATGGTTCATTCTACATACAAATGACATGTTCGAGGGGTATTTATACCCTTACAAATGACAGTTAATTAACTAACTATTATGACTATTTACGATAACTAACTTAACTACTAACTGTGTGATGTGACGGTGGTGCGGGACTTGCGGTGGATGGGGCGACCCGGTGATGATGATGATGATGGTGAATGTTAAATTAAACCTAATATCCTTTACTAGATGTTTAGTATTTCACATTAAGTAGTCATTTTACATGTCATATTATCAAAGAAACAACATCATTAAATTCAAAAGTAGAACGGAGAGAATATGTTTTGTATTTGTATTTCTCAACCTTTCAAAAGAATTACAAAAGGCCTACTTTACCATGAGACAACTGCTAGAAAAATTGCAGCGAAAATGTGTTTTTCATTAAACTAGACCAAGATAATTATATGTATACATGAGTTATGTAATTAATTATTTACTAGTTTGTGTTCTAGTATGTTAGAGCCTCACAATGAATCAAGTCGTGTTTAAAGTTGAGATTAGATTAAGTGAATGAAATAAACAAGCTTGAAAGAAAATGAATTTAATGGCATAAAAGTTATCCCGTATAAGAGAATAAAAGATTTAGTGGTTTATAAGGACTTCTCCTTGTATATTCTTTCCTTTAGTAAGAGACACAAGTGCAACAGCCCAAGGGCTTAGGTTGGGGGATGGGGTGCTCGCGGGGGTAGTGGTCGCAGGAGTGGCCGGTCGCCGGGTGGGATTTAGGGCAAGGATTTGGGCGGGTTTTGAGGTATATCGATGGAAGCTTCAATTCAATTCAAAGGGATATATTAACTTTTCATAAATTATAAGATGACAACCCAAGATGACACGCAAAGCATGACCCGTGTTTTTTTTCTGTTTACGACAATAAAATAATGACACGCAAAAATATGTGTCATCTTTTATTTATTTTTTAGTAACAATGACAATATTTTTATGACACACAGTTTTGCGCGTCATTAAAACATCGCGTGTCATAAATCGCGTGTCATTAAATGTATATTTTCTAGTAGTGGTGTTGGATGAGTGCTGGGAAGATGCCGCTCAGCTCCTCGGGGATAGCAGGTTAGGACGACCTACACTGGCCGGAAGCAGGACCTTGTTATAGGAGGTAATCGAAGCTCGTCCAGGAAGCTCTTGATTAGAGGATTGTGCTATCAAGGCCAACAACATGTCAAAAGCTCATAGGGTTCGGTGGTTGTATGTCGCGGGTCGGTTAATCCTCCCGCAACTTAGGTGTTCCAATAGCTAGGTGCCTCAGATCACCGTCTCATGTAGCTGGAAGCATGTTGTTAAGGACTAAAGTGGGTCGTGGCTCGCATCCGGTCACCTTTTCCAACAAAAGTGTAGTCATTAATATTTCATAAAATAAAAGTGACCTCATTTCCTACGATAACTAACCAATCAACTTGACAAAATGAATGACTTGACATTTAACTTTGACTATACTTAGCATTAACCGAGGAACTGAGGGACCTTCTCGAGCAAAGGATAGGTAATTGAGAGATAGAGTTAGCCTATTCCTTACAAGGAATCAATGCTCCGGGCTGAATAGAGCTTACCTACGGCACCTGGCTTTCTCCGGCGCATATTAGCTTAGCTGCGCTTAATAGGCCGGTTTGCCTTCCTCTCTGGCGGTCTCCTTACCTTACCCCCGCTACACTCTCACTCCAAGCTACGCCTGCTGAGCAAGATGTATTGCGATTTCCTCTTCTGTGGACGCACCTATGACCCGGGACGGGAAGAGAAAGACTTTTTTCTACGGCGAGCTTTCTCTCGTAAAGCCAAAGACGCCCCAATACAAGTTCCAACTGTTGGGAAGGGGACATGATCAATAGAACCTGACTGGATCAGGGATGGGAGAGGGGCGGCCATTCCTAACCACTTTCGAAAAGGTTCGCTCATGCTGGAGGGAGCATCCCCACTTAGTGGTCAGTCCGCTAGTTCACGCAAATCCAAACCATACATGTAGGTTGATTAACTAGGTTCTTAATTAATGCGTTGGAACAACTAGCGGACTTACTGCTAAATATATACACACCTATATATACACACATATATGTACACATATATATACGCATATATATATACATATGTGTATATATATATATATATATATATATATATATATA